>JACEEZ010003416.1:177500-182500 GCA_016584305.1 Chionoecetes opilio
ATTGCTGAATCAGTGAACTTTTATTTATGTTATTACTCATTACTGTTCTGCTGTGGCCGTTTTTTTTCTCTTTTTTTTTTTTTACCTTTCCTGGAATAACTCGCATATATTTTATTTTCGATTCAGTTTATCTTGCCATGTTCGGATTCAATACCACTTGAGTAAACAATAATACTTTTTTTCTAGTGACCGATAGTGAACTTACTCAATCATGATAACTTTACAATGTACTCTAACCCTATTCAGTAGTGTCATGAGCCTTAGACGATATTCAAAAACATAATCTCAACTCACATTACGTTCCAGTCATCTATAGTAAACCGGAGGGAGTTAATACCTTTCCTAACCCTCTATAGAAGCATTCAAGTCCTTTACAGTAGAATTAAATAGGATCTGATCTCTTGTAAGTAGTCTTAGTGGTTATATGTATACGAGAAAGCCCGTCTGGTTTGAGTTAGCGGTTCCAGTCATCTATAGCGAACCGGAGGGAATCTATATCTTTCTAACCCTCTATAGAAGCATTCAAGTCCTTTATAGCAGACTTAAATATGTTCTGATCTCTTAAAGGAGTCTTAGTCGTTATAATGTGGTTTCTCAGTGGTTTACAGGAACTACCACGTGCAGGTCTCAAGTCACGGCCTCTTGTAGCTTCCTTTTTTTCTGATGTACTTATGTTCTTATATGTATACGAGAAAGCCCGTATGATTTGAGTTAGCAGGTCTGGCGGGTTCGAGGGATAAGTAATGGTTTAGCCCTTTCCTTTAAACCAACTCTGCAGCCTAGTATTGGACCAGCCGCTACAGAAAAATAGACGTGGGATACATGCAAGGGAGATGCGGGGGAGGGGGAGGCGGGGGTGTTTGGGAAAGGGAAGAGGGGGATCGGGAAGGGGAAAGGGAAGGAAAGGGGAAGGAAGGAAAAGGGAGGGGAAGGAGAGAGAGAGGGGGGAGAGGGGAGAGGAGAGAGAGAAGAAAAGAGAAAAGGGAGAGAGAGAGAAATGTATAAGTGAATTTGAGGAAAAAAAGGGGAAAATTGCGACGGATAGAAAAAGGGGGTTAAGGAGTTGAGAGAGAGAGAGAGGGGGAGAGAGAGAGGGGGGAGGGGGGAAAGAGAAAAGGAAAAGAGGGGGGAGAGGAGAGAGGAGGGGAAAGGGAAAGGGGGGGGGGGGGGGGTATTTCTGAAATTAAAATGGGGAAAAATAAAGGGAAGGAAGGGAAGAGGGGAGGAAGGGAGGGAAGAAAAGAGGAAGCAGAAAGGAAGCCTGAATATTTCACTTCCATTGAACGCCTAATATCAATACTCTGACCGCCTCTCTTCCTCTTTCTTCCCTTCCCTTCTCTCCCCCTTCCCCCCTTTTTCCTTCTTTCCTTTCATTTCCCTTCCTTCCTTCCCTTCCCCTTCCCCTTCCCCTTTCCCTTCCCCTTTCCCCTTTCCTTCCTTTCCTTCATACCTTTGCTACCGTACCACACTCTACCCCTTCAAATTGTAATCCCTTTAAACAGCGACCCCTTCAAAATTATAACTCCTTCAAACTGTGACTCCTTCAAAATTATAATCCCTTTAAACTCCTTCAAAATGCAACCCCTTCAAACGTGACCCCTTCAAATGTGACCCCTTCAAACGTGACCCCTTCATACTGAGACCCCTTCAAACTGTGACCCTTTCAACGTGACCCCTTCACACTGTAGACCCCTCAAATGTGACCCCTTCAGACAGCAAACCCTTCAAACTGTGACCCCTTCAAAATTATAACCCTTTCAAACTATAACCCCTTCAAACGTGACCCCTTCAAACTGTGACCCCTTCAAAATTATAACCCTTTCAAACTATAACCCCTTCAAACGTGACCCCTTCAAACTGTGACCCCTTCAAACTATGACCCCTTCCCTCTATCATATCCTTTCACCTCCTGACACTTTTTACTCCAAACATGTCAACACCCCTTCTTTCATCTCCCCCCCCCCCCCCATCCCCCACTCCTGTCACTATCTTCTTAGTGCCCTCGTCACCCCACTATTCCCCTCCCTCCCTTCCTCCCTCTTCTTCAGGCTTCAGGCGGAAATCAAGACCCGATTCACACAAAGCCCGGACCAACATCCCCGAAAATCGCTTTCAAGATCCTCCTCGAAAAATAATCTCTTTTTATCAACGACGCCTCAACGCTACCACCACCACTACTACTACTACTACTACTACTACTACTACTATCCACTACTCACTACACTATTCTCCCTCTCTACCTACTCTCTTCTAGGCTACTATACCTTACTACTACCGGCAACATGATTACTTTACTACCTACAATACTCTATTACTTTATACCCTACTAACCACTACTACTACTACTACTACTACTACTACTACTACTACTACTACTACTACTACTACTACTACTACTACTATTACTTTACTACTACTACTACTATTACTTACTACTACTACTATTACTACTACTACTACTACTACTACTACTACTACTACTACTACTACTACTACTACTGTATTACTACTACTACTACTACTACTATTACTACTACTACTACTACTACTACTACTACTACTACTACTACTACTACTAGCACCACCACCCAATCTATAACAACAAACAACATCACTACCACTACTGTATTAGCAATCGGCTAGAGAGAGAGAGAGAGAGAGAGAGAGAGAGAGAGAGAGAGAGAGAGAGAGAGAGAGAGAGCAAAATACCACTCGAAATACAACTTTTTGGGTCATTCTCGTGTGTTATTTTTGCTTCGTTTTCTATTTCTCGTTCTATTTCCGTTTTCTTGGCGGGTGACCTCAAGAAAACCACAAGTTGAGGATTGGGAAGGAGACAGGAGGGGGCTGGGGGTGGGGTAGGGTGGGAGGGGTTGGGGTGACAGTTTGGGGGGGGAGGGGAAGGGGGAGGGGAACAGATGGAGAGAGATGAGAAGAAGGAGGTGAAGGAGCAAAGAGAGATAAGAAGACATGGAGGAGGGAAAGGAAGAGGAGGCAAAGGGTGGATAGGAAAGTTACCATGAACTCTTGAAGGGAAGGAGAACCAGTGTGTGAGTTGCCGAAAGAAGAAAGTATGTTAACGAAAAAGCTGTGTTACTACTATTTATAGAGGGAAAATGTGTAAGGACTAAAGGAAAATCTCTTTGGAAAATAGGGAAAATGTCAGAGAATGTCCTTATATTGTTGGCATCATTAATGGAAAACTGCCCTAGGTAGTGAAAATGAAAAATAAATAAAGTAGAAAGTTTTTTGAAGTGGATATTTTTAAGGAATGCAAGAAAATCTGTCTTGAGCAATGGGTAAAATGTGAGAGAATTTTCCTATGTTTTTGGTATCATTAAGGATATACGATAAGATACTTTGATCCTATCTAGACACTTTGCAAGTACCAACTACAAGGTTATTGACTATACAAAGCGCCACCACGCCAGAACGAACTTGGTGGACTCGAACCGCTGACCGAATGCGCAGGGACGCTGCACACGCGAGCTCACAGCTCTACCAATCATGCCACCCTGACGGGTCCCGTATCATTAAGGAAAACTACCCTAGGTAGCAAAAATAAAAAATGGAGTAAGGTTTTTATATTGGAAATTTATAAAGAATACAGGAAAATATGCATTGAGAATGGGGAAAATATGAGAAAATTTCCGTGATGTAAATATTATAAGGAAAAGTATCATAGACTGCAATGACGGAAAAAAATAGTGAAAGTTTTTTTATATTGAGCATATGTAAGGGAAATCTGCAGAGTGAAATAAGGAAAAATATTAGAAAATGTCCCACTGTCATTGCTATCATTAATAAAAAACAACTTAGATAGCAATAACAATAACAAAAATAAGAAAGTTACCGTAAAAATTAGAAATACCGTAAAACATCACCAAATTTCCCTTTGTCATAGATATCATTATGAACAACTAACTTAGTAATAACACAAAAAGAAATTAGATAGTTATTAAGTAAAAATTTGAAATACCGTAAAACCTCACCTCCTTCTTCGTCAGTAGGAAGAAAATAGGAAGAAGGAAGAAGGAGTATGAAGCCACCTAAAGGAAGGACTCATTTAGGAGAATCTCACAAGATACTCCCGACGAGTAATTTCCAGAGGGAACAATAAAGGAACAAAAGGGGTCAAGGAACTATTGGGGTCAGGTATCTAAGGACTCTAAGGAACAAAGGATTCTTGCTAGGATTCTTCAGGAAATTGTATAGTGGAAGGATTTTTCGTAATGGAGAAATATGAAAGGAAGAAAAAGTGTTTGAAGGGGAAGAAAAAATGGAAAAAATAGATTGGAAGGAGAAAGAGAAGGGAAAGAGGAGGGAAAAATTTAAGTGGAAGTAAAAAATGGCACAAAATAGATTGGAAAGGAGGAAGAGAAGGTAAAGAGGAGGAGGGAAAAATTAGAGGGGAAGGAAAAAATGGAAAAACTGGTTGGAAGAAAGAAGAAGAGAAGGGAAAGAGGAGGTCGAGAGGTCAAATGAGGTGTCTGGAGAAAAGTAAAGAGGATAGGGAAGGGAGGAAAGTGGAAGGAGTGAGAGAAGTTATGAAGAGAGAAAAGAAAAAAAGGATGAGAATAAATGGAAGTAGAAATAAAATAGAAGGAAAGTGGAAACATAAAGATGGAAAGCAGAATATTTGATGGAAAGCAGAATAAAGATGGAAAGCAGAATATTTGAAGGAAAGCAGAATATTTGAAGGAAAGCAGAATATTTGATGGAAAGCAGAATAAAGATGGAAAGCAGGAGGAAACAGAATTTTGAAGGAAAGAGTAAAGGGAAGCCAAATAATTGAGGAAAGCAGAATATTTGATGGAAAGCAGAATATTTGATGGAAAGCAGAATATTTGATGGAAAGCAGAATATTGAGGGGAAAGGGGTATTTGATGGAAGCAGAAAAAGATGACGAATATTTGGATAGGAAAAGCGAGGAAAGTAAAAAATGGAAAGGAAATGAGCGATATTTGAAGGATAGAGAGACGAAGCGAGGCAAAGGAAAG
>JACEEZ010003416.1:185000-187696 GCA_016584305.1 Chionoecetes opilio
AATCCATTTTTCACACGCATCCCTCCTCCTCCACCTCTTCCTCCTCCTCCTCCTTCTCGTCTTCCTCCTCTCCTCCTCCTCCTCCTCCTCCTCCTCCTCCTCCTCCTCTTCCTCTCCCTCTTCCTCCTCCTCCTCCTCCTCCTCCTCCTCCTCCTCCTCCTCCTCCTCCTCCTCCTCCTCCTCCTCCTCTCCTCCTCCTCCTCCTTCTTCTTCTTCTTCTTCTGCTCCTCCTACTCCTCCTCTTCCTCTTCCTTCTCCTCTTCCTCCTTTTCCACCGACATAGAAATTACTTATGAATCGGTTTGAACAATGAAAGAAAACAAGGTGAACAGAAAGAAAAATAATACAAGAGGAATAAGTAAGAGTAAAGAGGGAGTTAGAGAAGAAGAAAAGAGGAAAGGAAAAGCGTAGGAAGAGACGTAAGGAGAAGATGGAGCAATGAAGAGAGAGGAGAGAGAGAGAGAGAGAGAGAGAGAGAGAGAGAGAGAGAGAGAGAGAGAGAGAGAGAGAGAGAGAGGTGGGAGAGAAGTTCGTGGCCAAAATACACTCCAAACACACACAACACACACACACACACACACACACACCACACACACACACACACACACACACACACACACACACACACACACACAACCACACACACCACACACACACACACACACACACACACACTATCCACACGAAAAACAAACTACACGACACATCACCCTCACACAACACAACACAACAAAACACAACACACACAAACACACAACACAACACAACAAACAAAGAACAAACACCCAAAAACACACAGGAAGAAGACGACAAAGAGCAACGACAATCACAGTACAAAAACTGAAGAATCAACACAGACAATGGGACAAATGGGACAGAACAAAAATCACAAGAAGGCAAACCACAACAAACACAGCACACCTACAACAAACAAGACACAAACACAACCACAAACAAGAACAACACACACACACACACAAACAACACACAAACCTTTCCATAAAGGAAGACAAAGCATAGTTTCTTCATACCCCTAGCTTAATCAGGAGTAGGTGAAGAGGGTATAGGAGACAGAAAGAGGGAACATAAAAGATAAATGAGAGATGAAGAGGGGAAGGAAGGGGAATTGACTCAATCTTGAAGATGAGAGAGTTGCAAGGGGAAGGAAAAACTTTTCAAGATGGGGAGTGTAAAAAAGAGAGGGAAGAGAAAGAGAGGAGAGGAGAAAAAAGAGAAAAAAGATAGAGTGAAAAGAGAAGAGAGAGAGAGAGAGACAGATGAAGAAAATTTGATTAAAGAAGGAGAGGAGAAAGGTCATTAGTAAAGTTTTCCTTTTCATTTTCTTTGGAAGAGACTAAAATGGAAATAAGGGTACATATCTTAAGAAAAAGGGGACGACGGTAACTCTTGAAACCTGAATTTCTCGTTTACATTTTATTAAGGTAAAGTGGGAGACCTTTGTGGTGTATGTGTGTGTTTTTGAGTCTGTGTGGTGTGTGGTGGTGTGTTGGTGTAGACAGAGAGAGAGAGAAAAGGGAGAGAGAGAGAGAGAGAAGAGAGAGAGAGAGAGAGAGAGAGAGGAGAGAGGAAAAGAGAAGGAGAGAGAGAGAGAGAAAAGTTCAGATTCAGATTCAGATTCAGATTCAACTTTTATTCAAATTGAAGTACAGTTGTGAAAAAGACCGTTTCATAAGAACAGTCTTATCTCAGTATACATATGATGAGCTGTTATAAAGAAGGACATCGAATGAGGGACAATGTCGTTGAGTTATAATAATCTAAACACACAATATGAGCCACAGGCGAATATTATTACAATCCGTGTTTACCCTAGAGTATCACTTCAGGGCACAGAGTTCAGAATGCACAGTCAGGGAAGTTGGGGGGAGTATGATTAATTGGCGCACTTAGGCACAGAGTGGGGGCGGGTGGGTGGCAGGCAGGCACTTCCCGGGGGGGAAGAGGGAGAGAGAAGAGAAGAGAGGAGAAAGAGAGAGAGAGAGAGAGAGAAGGAGGAAGAGAGAAGAAGAGAGGAAGAGAGGAGAAGAGAGAGAGAGTTACTTGATAGAATCTTGTCACGAGAGCCACATGGATTCTCGTATCTGGGGTTGTTATGCATACATGAGGGAGGAAGGAAGGAAGGGAGGAAGGATGGAAGGAAGGGAGGAAGGAAGGGAGGAAGGAAGGATGGAAGGAAGGAAGGAAGGAAGGAAGGAAGGAAGGGAGGAAGGAAGGAAGGAAGGAAGGAAGGAAGGAAGGAAGGAAGGAAGGAAGGATGGAGAAAGATGGAAGAAAGGAGGAAGGAAGAAGGATGGAAGAAGTGATGGAAAGAAAGGGAGGAAGTAAGGAAGGAAGGAGTGAGAAGGATGAAGAAAGGAAGGAAGGAAGGAAGGAAGGAAGGAAGGAAGGAAGAAAGGAAGGATGGAAGAAAGGAAGGAAGGAAGGAAGGAAAATATGGTAAAATAGAGAGTGCAAGGAGACGAGAAGTAAAACAAATTTCCATAATCCTCGTAATCATAATAATCCATTGAGTTATGGAAGAGGAGGAGGAAGAGATAACAGTAGAGTAAGAAGGGAAGATAGGAAAAGAAGGGGGTTTAAAAAATAAGTAAGATGAAATAGCGTAGGAAAAACAGAAGTAGAAGAATAGGAAGAATAGGTAGAGAAGTAGTATGTAGTAGTATAGTAGAAAGTGA
>JACEEZ010003417.1:0-20000 GCA_016584305.1 Chionoecetes opilio
CGGGCCGGTTGTTCCCCCATTTTGGGGAGTGTGTACCGGGCCTCTTCTTCACCCAAGACCCGCGGAAGTTCTCAAGGCATGACCCCGCAGTATATCATGCTAACATGTATAAAGGATATACTGTTATCTTCGGAAATATTTGTTCTATAAGATTATCACATAAAACATAGTAAAACACATTAAATAAAGTCATTATGAGACTCTGAAGAAATATGAATGAACTTAACAATTCACTTAAACACGTCGTCATGTAAACTTTATGGGACAACTTATAAGATGGAAGATATCAATAGAAGCAGAATTTTATTAGCTTTCCATTGATATATTTCGTTTTTCTGATAATGCAGTAGTAGCATGTATGAATTAGCGTTAACTAAATAATCGCCGCGGCGGCCCCGCTCTCTCGCCTCTCCTCTCTCACTCTCTCTCTCTCTCGTCTCGCTCTCTCTCTCGTCTCTCTCTCTCTCTCTCTCTCTCTCTCTCTCTCTCTCTCTCTCTCTCTTCTCTCTCTCTCATCTCTCTCTTCTCTTTCCGTTGAACGAAGAGAGTAGAGAGAGAGAAGAAAGAGAGAGAGGAGAGAGAGGAGAGATGAGAGAGAGAGAGAGAGAGAGTAGAGGAGAGAGAGAGAAGAGAGAGGAAGAGAGAGTTACCAAAATATTTTCTACTAAATTATATATATATATATATATATATAGTATATAGTAGAAAAAGTATTTTGGTAACTCATTTCTTCCGCTCTACTTCCTCTCTCTCATCTCTCTTCTCTCTCTTTTCACGCGAGAGAGAGGAGAGAAGAGAGAGATGAGAGAGAGAGAGAGAGAGAGAGAAGTAGAGAGAGTAGAGAGGAGAGAGAGAGAGACCGAAAGAGATCGAGAATTGAGAGAGAGAGAGAGAGAGCGGCCGGCATGGCGATTTTATTTAGTTAACGCTAATTTTTGCATGGTACTACTGCATTTATCAGAAAACGAAAAATATCAATGGAAAGATAATAACATTCTGCTTCTATTGATATCTTCCATGTAATATGTTGTCCCACAAAGTTTTACATGACGACGCGTTTAAGTAAATTTTAAGTTCATGCATATTTCTTCAGTTTCATAATGACCTTTGTTTAATGTGTTTTACTGTTTTTTATGTGATAATCTTATAGAACAAACATTTCCGAAGATAACAGTCTATCCTTTATACATGTATAACATGATATACTGCGGGGTCATGCTTTGAGAACTTCCCCGGATCTAGAGTGAAAGGAGAGGCCCTGGCGCTAAGATGGCACCCACAAATCGAGTTGTCACTATATTATTCAAGGTACTCTAGGTTAGACGAGGGGAAAATTACAAATTATCTAACCTTAAAACTTTCTCCAGTATATCCCCTTAAAATGTATTCGCATAACCCCATTATTCTCTGTCTGTCGCAAAGTATAATGATGTACAATGAATGTTTTCCCAGATGGGTGTGCCTGCGTGCGTCAGTGTGGCCCAGGGTTGTGAACTGTACGATAATTATCGCATTTGTACGATAATTTGACTATCCGTACGATGTACGATGCATGGTTGAGAATCGTACACGAAAATACGTTAATTGACTCACGAATATAATTACATTATAAAGTCATACAAAAATTGTCATCGCAAAAAAAAAAAAAAAAAAAATCTGTCGCTGTCAACTTCCGAGAGAGAGAGAGAGAGAGAGAGAGAGAGAGAGAGAGAGAGAGAGAGAGAGAGAGAGAGAGAGAGAGAGAGAGAGAGAGAGAGAGAGAGAGACAGAGACAGAGACAGAGAGAGAGACGACAGAGAGAGAGAGAGTTTTGAGTTTGACTTTTGGTCCTTTGCATGACATGGACTTGGACCGTTGCTTGCCGCATTAAAACGCAGATTTTGAGAGGGTATTTAGCAAGATTAAAGGCTGATTCACACTGGCGTTTTTTCGTCATTTTTATCTGACGAGAAGTCGGTCTCTTGCGGGCTAGTGCGGAGATTACGTTCACACGCAATTCGTTTCGGGAGACAAATCTTCTTCTTCTTCTTCTTGTGACCTTTTCTGCTTTTAGTATCGCTTTATAGGTCGTCTGTCAAGCTCGTTCTCGAGCTTGTTGTTGTTCCCAGGGGCAGTGAGGGTCTAGGCAGCAGGGTCTGGGGTCACGTCGCGCTAGGGGCTATAGGGGGCTAGGGTAGTGGCTGGCTTGTGTGTATTTGGCGCGCGATAGATAAGTTTTCGCGCACTTTACCTATTATGAAGTAGTATTGATAGTTTCATTTTTTCCTTGATATCATCTACTAAATCGAACCCCACGTCTAACCTAACATAATCTGATTTAAACTAACAACCGTTTATGGCTAGCTAAAATGAAATTTTTTCGGTATTATATGTATCGCCATTGGCATGGGAAATTTGGATTCAAGTTAAGGATGAAAAGATCTGCACGATGATGTAAGTTAAATTTGTTAGTTTTTAATGCCCAATACCGAAATTATACCAATAATTGGGGTGATTGGGGAGAGGGTGGTGCTGGCTTCTGCGTTTATTTGAATTTGGCGCGCGAAATTCTCGTCAAGTCGGTAGATAAAGACCGAGCGATCGGTGTGTGATTTTTTTTGAAAACTTATTGCGATCATGACACCAGCCCCAGACCCAGACCCCTTCTCGTCAGATAAAAATGACGAAAAAACGCCAGTGTGAATCAGCCTTAACCTTACCAAGACAAAGGTAAGAAACTGACTTCTAACGGGAACCATACAATTGGTTCTCTTCCAGCAGAGCAGTGTGTAAGGGAAAAGGCAGATTGTGTTACTTTCCTCCCTACACATGATATGACATGTCGATGACAACTCACACACTATCATTATAAGCGCCAGCTGACACAGGGGATAAAAGAATGGAGGAGGAACAGGAATTCCTCTTTTCTTTTGAGGATGATAGCTATGTAGAGTTCTCGAGTTCAGCTTCTTTTGAGTCATTATATGTGTTACTAAATATATATATATTTTTTATTTAATTCTATTTATTCTGGAAAAAATAAATTACCATGAAATTTTGTCATGATTGGATATATTATATATTTTGGTGAAAAGAGAAAAGATTTTTATATGTGGAATGCTGAATTCAATGATGTATATAGTTATCTACTGACTATATTATTTTAGCTACATAAGGTTGTACGATAATCTAACCGAAAATACGATAATTTTGGTGGCTCGGTACGATAATGTAGGCTACAAAAGTTCACAACCCTGAATTCTGACGTCTGCCTGGGAAAGACGCACAGTTTTGCTCCTTCCCCCTCCCGTGCTTTTCCCCCTAGTACAGTACGACCCTGCTAGTGTGGATATACCTCTGCCCTTGGATATACCGTCTCGTGTGGATAATCTAAAGTGTGGAACGTGTGTGGAGTGATACAGGATACAGGATTTGTTGTGTGTGACTGTCTGCCCCCTCTCTGCCTCGGCTTTGTACTTTTGTATTAATTGTATCAGAACCTCCCTAAGTAAACCAAGAAAGGAGTCAAGTGTTTCCTTCACCTGTGGTAGAGGTGATAAGAACTCGTTGATTGTGTGTATTATAGCTCGTTCTCACTTGCATACCTAAAGCCGCGGTCACATGAGCAACTTTTCCGTCAATATTCAGGCTGCAATTATTCAGCAAAGGCAACACCTTGCCGTATTTTGGTCACACGGACTTTCAGAGGTAGCAATAATTTGAATGGCAATTTTGGCTTCTCAAGATGTATCTGAAGAAGCGTCTTTGGAAAAATAGGGAGAAATAGGGAGAAACTGGTTCACAAATAGGGTGGTGAATGATTGAAATGGATTCTTGTGTATGGAAGTGCGTCAGACATAAAACATTCAACAGTCAACATCAAAGTGATCAATAATAAGTTGGTATCCCCTAAATATTTTAGTTATTAATAGACCGTCAACAAGGAAAATGTATACCAGCCATAACTCATTTAAATTTTTCCTGGTGTTTTATATCCTTCAAATCGCTTAAAAACACGTACAAGAGGGTACAGGGCTTCACAATTCGTCTTGTAATCGGTTCTTGCCACTTAGTAGCTATGTATTTCAGCTTCTGTATATTGAATTAGAGCGTGCATTAAAAATTAATGTCAAATAATATGCATTGGTGGAAGGATATTGCAGCAATATGTCTTGCCGAAAGACCGACATGTTGGTCATCATAATATATAATTAGAACTCGCAATTATATCCGAGTTTGGGCCGCGCTTGCGTTGCCGGCTGTAATATTGCCAGAAAAATTGTCCGTGTGACCGCACCTTTACCCTCCGTGTGCTCTTACGTCAAGCAACGGTTTGTTGCGTCTTGTCAGCTTCACCGTGTCACCAGGGCTGCGTTCACTAGGGTTCCCCGCGCAATTCTGTTTTTTTCACTCCCCTAGTGAACGATTGACCACACATTTTGCTACCAAGATGGCAGCTGTAGAAATGTATCGCTGTGGCTATTCTTATTCTCGCAGAATAACTTGTTGATGACCCTGTATTTGATGCAGCAGAGGTTATAGCAGCAGGACATGAAATATTAAAGAAGCAAAAAGAGGAGAGAGAAGAGGAAAGGCTTTTTTTGGCCTTTGTTTACATACCTCACTGTGGCGCGAGCTGGCAAACCAGCGGCAAACCAACTCCTGGAGTCGGTGTGCGGGAGAGAAAACAGAATCGCTGAACTTTTTTCTGTACGGCGTACAGTAGCATTCTGTATCGTACAGAATGCCTTAGTGAACGCACCCCTGGGTTGTGTGGTGGGGCCGAGGGCGTAACATTATAATCATTATGACCATCACCATCATTGCAACTAACCTCGTTATTATTGATATCTCATTTACGGTTTCCTGTTCTCACAACATTTATTTGCCTTACGTATCATCATTCATATTTCCACTTGATGTTGCAGGTCCCAGTTCGGTCCTGGCAAGAAACACGGTCTTAGCGTTGATATAAAAATATTCTTTCGTCAACACGCAATGAACAGGCTTTTTGGGCAGCTTCCAAAGGCCTGTGTAGCCCGCCTGTCATCCTCCCGACGGGCGCCTTCCAGCCGACTACATCTTTCCCAAGCCTCCAAGTGGGTGTTCATACTAACTGCTTGCATAACTGATATTAACCTTCTTTGTCTGTTACTAGTTTTGTTGTTGTTGTTATAATTATTATTTAAATTTTTCAAATACTATTTGCATTGTTGTTATTATTATTATTATTATTATTATTATTATTATTATTATTATTATGAATAATATCTTTATCATCACATCATCATTACTGTTTTCATTATTAATATTATCTCTATAATTTTTATTAAATAATTATTATTGTTATTATTTGTGTTTTCGTCAGCATTATTATCTTCATTATTATTAATATCAATATTGGTTATCATCATTATAATTATAATAATAATACTTATTATTATTACAATCATTATTATTATAATTATGATTATTATTATCAGTATTATTACTTTTATCATGATAATTCGTTTTATTATCATTTTCATTGTTATTTTTATTATTAACATCATAATTATTAATGTTAGTATTTCTATTAAATATTATTATTATTATTTATATAATCATTATCATTATTGTTATTGCAATAATCAATATTATTATCATTATTATTATCATCATAATCATCATCATCATAATAATTGATATTTTAATTATAATTATTATTGTAATAATTACTATCATTATTAGTATTGTCATTATTATTATCATAATCACTATTTGTTATTATAATTATCCTTAGTTTCAGTACTAGTAGCATTGTTATTATTATTATTGATATTATTTTTTTCATCATTGTCATTGTTATAATTTATGTTAATATTATCATTACGATTATTATTAGTTATATTATCATTATCATCATGATAATTGCATCACAGTTCCAGGTCGGGTTCGAACCCCTGGTCAGGGCGTCGTAGCCACCTCTTCATACGCAGGTGTAAAAGTGCCACCCAACCTCGATGCCTCGATCCCAACTCGATGGGAGCAGCAATGATTCTTACTAATCTATCGCAGCCAAGGCTGACATAAAATTTATTCAATTAGACAAAATGTATAACAGTACCAGGTATGATTCGAACCCCTTGCACTGTTATACAATTTGTCTTAATTGATTAAATTTGCTGTCAGTCTTGGCAGCGATAGATTAACTCGTCATTACTTTCCCCTAAGAGTTGAGGTAGGATGGATACGTTCGTCTCAACGTTTATACTTTTTTTTCTCCAAGCAGCATTTATAAATATATAGCCTATTTAAAATTTGAATCTTAAAGCGCGCGCGAAAAGGACGCCGTGAGAGCCGTGACGTCATAATTCAGGAACTTGTGCAGACGATCAAGGCTTGTATTTATGTCAGGGCCGAGGTTGTTATCAATTAATATTACCAAACTGAAGAAATATGGGGGAAGAAATATCAAGGAGTATGATTACCCATACTATATTTACACAATAACAAGAATAAAAATCTGGCTAGCCGCCAATTAACAGCAACCAATCAACAAACTGCAAAATATCAGAGGAGGGGTAATGTCACCCTAAGAACTCCCTGGAACGCTGCCTGGAGAGGAGGTGAATTGCAACAGTAATCTTCAGCACAGTATATTCCACTTCTGACGGCGGGGAGCGTTAAATGGTGTCCGGGACAGTGAAGGGCCGTCAGGAGGAGAGCCCAAATCTCCAGCGAGTGCCTTCAGAGGTTGAGAACAGCAGCAAGTACTGAAGATGTAGTCGAGGTGAGAGTGGCTAGCTGTCTGCTTAACCATGGTTGGCGAGGCTCCGTCATCACAATGGATAGAGTACCCCCTTACCCCGGGAGACGGGGCTTGAAGTGTTGACGTGGAATGTAGGGTAACAGTACTTGAAGCCCCGAAGCACTCCGCTTGGTGAAAGTGCAAGTGGTAATCACCGTTACCGTGACAAGGGAGGTGTAGTTCAGGTGTAGTTCTTCACACATGCCCCCACTAAAGCATCTGCTGCACAGCCGATGACGAAGAACTGCAGCTGACCCTGAGAAATAAACAAAATATGTGTAAAAGGGTGTAGTGCAGGAAAGTAACAGATAACTATGGCAGGCTGAGTAGGTCGGCTCCAATATTAGAGGCTTGTGGTCAACTTCAAAGAAAAAATTCCTTAAAGTAATCGTCCAGACCATTTCATCATTCCTGATTTAATGCAATCAAATCATAGCTATTAACGAGTATATCAACAACACGTCGTCACTTTTTGTATCCAGTCAGCCGTTTTTAAATAATCCGCAATCAAAATCTGCAAATTCCCCGAGTTTTCAAAACGCTCTCAAGGTTTGCAGACGCTCAGGCTCAGGCTCGATGACGTAGCATCAGGGAGGCTCATCTTCCCGCGCTGATCAGAGAGGCACGTAAACACAGAGATAAATATAGTACTTGAAGATATTTGGGTGTTTCTGATAGACTTTTTTTGCTATATGCCACATGCATGCATCCTTTATGGGTGTTAGGCTAAGCGCACATTGAGACGCAGGGCAGCGCAGAGCAGGGCAGACACAGGGCAGGGCAGGGCAGGAGAACACAGGGCAGCACAGGTGTGGTGCGCACATTGAGAAGCAGTCTGTCGTCCTGTGCGGTACTGTGGTCATGGCTGTCGCAAAAGAGAACTTAGAAAACCTTATTTTATCAGAGTCCGACTCAGATAATGAGATGGAGAAAGTTATGCTATTGTATGACATTTGTAAAAGAAAGAGATCATTGTGGAGGAGTGCATATATGGAAAAGAGGAATACACACGGAGAATTTGTTTTAACTTCAGAGCTGTCTGATACATGAACTATTTTCGATTAAGCAGAGATCAGTTTGAAGATGTGCACAGTATTGTATTGAATGATTGTGTGGCCTAAGCAACACGAGTTTCTGCAAATATTGATACAGGTGGAAGAACATGTCAAAAGGCTACTTGGCATCGTGCCTGAGTTGGGATTGATTGATTGATTTAATGCTATAAGGGGAAAATGTGCCAGACAAGTTGGGAGGGAGGTGAAGACTAGGCTGCGAGGGCCGAGGCTGCCCGCCGATCAGCTGAGTCACGTGTTAAGCCGGCCACACACACACCGGCCGCCTCTAGCCACACCCCTTTTCGTCGGCCGGACAGGCCGCGCCGGGTGTGTGTGGCCGGCTTTTTACATCCTACCCATCCCCGACACGATGCCAAGTAGTCTTTTACAGTATTGTTTATTACAACCCTGCTGTTCTCATGTACTTCTTATATAGTAAATAACATGTCCATTAGTAGGCTACCAATTGTGTTGTTGTTATAAGATAATGTAATGTCCCATTACTAATAAACATTATGATTATATCATTCAAATTTTCACCGAGAGGCAAACGCGAGTACACACTGCACCCATCCATACGTCACCTGCCACTATGTAATTACTGGCCGCGCTAATTTTTCAAATTTATCTCACGTCTAAAAGAAGCCTCAAAAAGCATATGGGTATAGAATATTTTCTGCTTAGAATTACATGTTCTTCCCCCTGTATCAATATTTGCAGAAACTCGTGTTTACACCCTGTAGAAGTTCATGATAACACTTTTCATACGGCAATATACTCACCATCTTTAAATTGTAGAGTGCGTGCAATATCACTCCATATCTCGTCTTTGTAAGCTCCTTTCATGTATTCAGGATGACTAGTGTCCTATAGCACACTTTGATGGCGGACAGCCTCAATAAGTTCCTCAGTGGATGATGACATCGTGAGAACTAGTGGCAGGATGAGTGGCTGTGCCACACGTGTGCAGAAAACTGCGTTCCAACGACTGCGTGGCGCAGGCCGACACAGGTCTGCTCCTGTGCTGTGCTGCCCTGCGTGCCAACGTGCGCGCTTACATTTAAAACAGTGAGATGTAGTTTTCTACCCTGCTCTGTGCTGTGTCGCCTGTATCGCCTGCGTCTCAATGTGCGCTCGGCTTTAATAAAGGGACGCCAGGACTGGCCGCAGCGGTGGACCACCACGACTGTGAGGCTTTGCCTCTTAACAAGACCAAGTAAACCAGTTGTGGAGTGGGCGTGCCCTGTGGTGAGAGACCCTGTGGTGGTGTGGCTGTCACACTTTCTGCCTTCCCGCCCGCATATTTTCCAACTCTATGCTGTAGTTAATGCTAGTATGTGGTTTCCGAGTAATGACGTTTGACTGTAGCTCCAAAACTAACCATAAGATTTTCTCGAAAGTACCTTCATTGTGATTCCCACACACATATGGTTTAACCTTAGTTATCAATCCATGTTTTGGAGAAGTGCCAGGTCCTCCTGCTGAACCTCAGGCTCTGCTAACACCTGTTCATCCACCTCGTACTCGGGCTCAAACATAGGATTCCATGACAATCTGAGGTTCGTTTTCCTCATAGTATACGCGACCAGCGTCATTTCTTTCGGTGTCAGATTGAGCATCGTTCTCTAGATCTGTCACAGCGACAGATTCACTGTCTGACACCGAAGTACAATCGCTCATCATAACATTTGCCGACAGGTGTCAGACAGAGTGTCTGCGGGCGTCCCTGTTCTGACGTCATCAATAACAGTCGTAGCCCTGTTGGAGGGAAGATTTTTTTTTTCGCGCGCTTTTTACAAAAGTCGTGTTTTTACGGAAATAAGGCCTGAAATCAATTATTTTTGGTGGATTAGGTGTTTTGAATGTACATTCACATATTCGCAAAAAATTGGTCTGGACGATTACTTTAACTCTCAGGTAGAATCAAACCTATNAAAATCATTTACTCCATGTTTCAGGAAAGTTAGAAGGGCATCTGGAGAGTCCGTTTGGTGGGGCCGAAGGCCCACCAAACACAGGTGGTGGGCCGAAGGCCCACCAATAGCCCTCCGCAGTAGCTAGCCAAAAAGTTCGCCCCGGAGGGCGCTTTGCGACTAGTATATATATATATAATATATATATATATATATATATATATATATATATATATATATATATATATATATATATATATATATATATATATATATAATATATATATTATATATATATATATATATATATATTAATATATATATATATATATATATATATATATATATATAATAATATAAGCGAAAGTGTGTCTGTCTGTCTGTCTGTCTGTCTGTCTGTCTGTCTGTCTGTCTGTCTGTCTGTCTGTCTGTCTGTCTGTCTGTCTGTGTGTGTGTGTGTGTGTGTGTGTGTGTGTGTGTGTGTGTGGTATACGTTCCGCTCCCCGTGGCGCAATCACCTCATATGGCACATTTTTGGAATCGGGTTGACCAGGGGAGGTCATAAGCCCACTTATTGAGATGATTCGAATCACTTTTTTTTTTTTTTTTTTTTTTTTTTAGCAGCCTATTAGCGATAATTGTGAAAAAAAAAGTGGGTTGCGAGATTGAGAAAACCTTGATGGGTAATGGGTGAGTGAATGGTGGGGTGATGGGTAATGGGTGTGGGGTGATGGGTGAGTGAATGGGTGGGGGTGATGGGTTGGGGTGATGGGTGATGGGTGAGGGAATAGGTAGGGGGTAATGGGTAATGGTAATATAAGCGAAAGTGTGTCTGTCTGTCTGTCTGTCTGTCTGTGTGTGTGTGTGTGTGTGTGTGTGTGTGTGTGTCTGGTATAGGTTCCGCCCCCGTGGCGCAATCACCTCAAATGGCACATTTTTGGAACCGGGTTGACCAGGGGAAGGTTTTAAGCCCAATTATGAGATGATCGGATCACTTTTTTTTTCTTTTTTTTTAGCAGCCTATAGCGATAGTGAAAAAAAGTGGGTTGCGAGAATTGAGGAAAGTATGTAGGGTGTAGGGTGATGGGTAATGGATTGAGGATGTAGGGTGATGGGTAATGGGTGAGTGAATGGGTGGGGTGATGGGTGATGGGTGAGTGAATGGGTGGGGGGTGATGGGTTGGGGGTGATGGGTGAGGGAATAGGTGGGGGGTGTGATGGGTAATGGGTGAGTGAATGGTGTGTGGTGATGGGTAATGGGTGAGTGAATGGGTGGGGGGGTGATGGGGTAATGGGTGAGTGAATGGGTGGGGGGTGATGGTAATGGGTGAGTGAATGGGTGGGGGAATACATACATTTCTACATCCATGATTTCAGGAAAGTTAGAAGGGCTACCTGGAGAGTCCCGTGTTTGGTGGGCCGAAGCCCACCAAACACAGGTGGTGGGCCGAAGGCCCACCACCAATAGCCCTCCGCAGGAGCTAGCCAAAAAGTTCGGCCCGGAGGGCGGCTTTGCGGCTAGTAATAATATAAGCAAAAGTGTGTCTGTCTGTCTGTCTGTCTGTCTGTCTGTCTGTCTGTGTGTGTGTGTGGTAATAGTTTCCGCCCCCTTGGCGCAAACACCTCATATGGCACATTTTTGGAATCAGGTTGACCAGGGGAAGGTCATAAGCCCACTTATGAGATGATCCGATCACTTTTTTTTTTTCTTTTTTTTAGCAGCCTACTAGCGAGAATTGTGAAAACAAAAGTGGGTTGCGAGAATTGAGGAAAGCCTTGATGTAGGGTGATGGGTAATGGGTGAGTGAATGGGTGGGGTGATGGGTAATGGTGGTGGGGTGAGTGAATGGGTGGGGGTGATGGGTTGGGGGTGATGGGTGATGGGTGAGGGAATATGTGGGGGGTGATGGGTAATGGGTGAGTGAATGGGTGTGTGGTGATGGGTAATGGGTGAGTGAATGGGGTGTGTGGTGATGGGTAATGGGTGAGTGAATGGGTGGGGGGGGATGGGTAATGGGTGAGTGAATGGGTGTGTGGTGATGGGTAATGGGTGAGTGAATGGGTGGGGGGTGATGGGTAATGGGTGAGTGAATCGGTGGGGGGTGATGGGTAATGAGTGGAGTGAATGGGGGGGGGTGATGGGTAATGGGGTGAGTGAATGTGTGTGTGGTGATGGGTAATGGGTGAGTGAATGGGTGGGGGGTGAGTGAATGGGTGGGGGGGGTGATGGGTAATGGGTGTGTGGTGATGGGTAATGGGTGAGTGATGGGTGGGGGGTGATGGGTAATGGGTGAGTGAATGGGTGTGTGTGGTGATGGGTAATGGGTGAGTGAATGGGTGTGTGGTGATGGGTAATGGTGAGTGAATGGGTGGGGGGTGATGGGTAATGGGTGAGTGAATGGGTGTGTGGTGATGGGTAATGGTGAGTGAATGGGTGGGGGGTGATGGGTAATGGTGAGTGAATGGGTGGGGGTGATGGGTAATGGGTGAGTGATGGTGTGGGGGGTGATGGGTAATGGGTGAGTGAATGGGTGTGTGGTGATGGGTAATGGTGAGTGAATGGGGGGGGGGGGTAGTGAATGGGTGGGGGTGATGGGTAATGGTGTGTGGTGATGGGTAATGGGTGAGTGAATGGGTGGGGGGATGGGTAATGGGTGTGAGTGAATGGTGTGTGGTGATGGGTAATGGGTGAGTGAATGGGTGGGGGGTGATGGGTAATGGGTGAGTGAATGGGTGGGGGGAGATGATGGGTAATACGTGAGTGAATGGGTGGGGGGTGATGGGTAATGGGTGAGTGAATGGGTGGGGGATGATGGGTAATGGGTGAGTGAATGGGTGGGGGGAATACATACATTTCTACATCCATGATTTCAGGAAAGTTAGAAGGGGCTATCTGGAGAGTCCATGTTTGGTGGGCCGAAGGCCTACCAAACACAGGTGGTGGGCCGAAGGCCCACCAATAGCCCTCCGCAGGAGCTATCCAAAAAGTCCGCCCAGAGGGCGGCTTTGCGGCTAGTATATATATATATATATATATATAGTATGTATAGAGAGAGAGAGAGAGAGGAGAGAGAGAGAGAGAGAAAAGAAAGAGAGAAGAGAGAGAGAGAGAGAGAGAGAAAAAAAAATTATAAGGGAATTTTTGTTTTAAGTGTGTTAATATTGAACTGACTAAAATCTTACTCAATCGGCTTTCACAATAAACCTTCGTAGATTTTGCATCATTAGTATCACATTCCAGAGGATTATTTTAGACTAGCCGCAAAGCCGCCCTCCGGGCGGACTTTTTGGCTAGGTCCTGCGGAGGGCTATTGGTTGGCCTTCGGCCCACCAAACATGGACTCTCCAGATAGCCCCTTCTAACTTTTCCTGAAATCATGGATGTAGAAATGTATGTATTCCCCCCACCCATTCACCTCACCCATTACCCATCACCCCCCACCCATTCACTCACCCATTACCCATCCCCCACCACCATTCACTCACGTATTACCCATCACCCCCCACCTATTCCTCACCCATCACCCCCAACCCATCACCCCCCACCCATGTCACCTCACCCACACCCACACCCATTACCCATCACCCCAACCCATTCACTCACCCATTACCCATCACCCTACATCCTCAATCCATTACCCATCACCCTACACCCTACATACTTTCCTCAATTCTCGCAACCCACTTTTTTTTCACTATCGCTAATAGGCTGCTAAAAAAAAAAAAAAAAAAGTGATCCGATCAATCTCATAATTGGGCTTAAAACCTTCCCCTGGTCAACCCGGTTCCAAAAATGGTGCCATTTGAGGTGATTGCGCCCACGGGGGGCGGAACCTATACCAACACAACACACACACACACAACACACACACACACACACACAGACAGACAGACAGACAGACAGACACACTTTCGCTTATATTTACCATTACCATTACCCCCTACCTATTCCCTTCACCCATCAACCATCACCCCCAACCCATCACCCCCACCCATTCACTCACCCATCACCCCACACCCATTACCCATCACCCCAACCCATTCACTCACCCATTACCCATCACCCTACATCAAGGTTTCCTCAATTCTCGCAACCCACTTTTTTTTTTCACAATTATCGCTAATAGGCTGCTAAAAAAAAAAAAAAAAAAAAAAAGTGATCGAATCATCTCATAAGTGGGCTTATGACCTTCCCCTGGTCAACCCGGTTCCAAAAATGTGCCATATGAGGTGATTGCGCCACGGGGGCGTAACCTATACCACACACCACACACACACACACACACACACACACACACACAGACAAGACAGACAGACAGACAGACAGACAGACAGACAGACAGACACACTTTCGCTTATATTATTATAGATAAGATGGCAAAGGGATGGCAAGTGATTGTGTATTGAAAATATGCATAAGTAACGAGTTGTAACCAATCCTTATCCACCCCCGTAGAGCATAAAGCTGTCACACACACACACCACACACACACACACACACACACACACACACACACACACACACACACACACACACACACACACACACACACACACACACCACACACACACACACACACACACACACACACACACACACACACACACACACACACCACACACACACACACACACACACACACACACACACACACACACACACACACACACACACACACACACACACACACACACACACCACACACACACACACACACACACACACACACACACACACACACACACACACACACACACACACACACACACATATTAGCATAAAGAGGGTACTGAATTTATATATACTGTGTAGTGCCTTGTTTTTACGTTGTGTGTGTATGTGTGTGTGTGTGTTGTGTGTGTGTGTGTGTGTGTGTATGTATGTGTGTGTGTGTGTGTGCGTGTGTGTTTGTGGTGTGCGTGTGCGTGTGTGTGTGTGTTCGGTACATTATCCACCTGCAGTGAAAGTCGAGAAAAGACAAAGGGATAGAAAAGACTAAAAGATGCAACAAATTTTATTTGGACAGGACTTGCTCGCCTGAAATTTCCATATTAGAGTGAAATACTGAAATGCTTTGTGGATGGTAATGAGTTGCAGAAAAGTGAAAATATAGTGAAGGCAATAGGAATAGAATAAAAATACATTCGAAACACTACACTCAAAGAATTTTTTTTTTTTTTAAATCGTAAATATCCAGATTTTGTTTAAGAAATTTGTCGTGATGAAGAAAAATAAATGAGTAGTGAGCATTTTTAGTACCAGCAAAAATTTCACCTCAGGGAAGAAAATACAAAAAAACAATACTTTCGAGATAATTCATGCAGATGCTGAAAATTTAAATGAAATTGGCTTGACGTGGACTAGGAATGCCATTAGGGAGCTGACGTCCTAATAGAAAACTGAGGAGGGTTTTCTGAATTAGCTTATATACAAAACCAGTTCATTAACAGCCGAGGAGCAATATGTGTGGAGTGACAAAGAGGAGCGCGAGGAGGGACCACACGGCTGAATTAGTTACAGAGACGCACTCATTGTTTGTTTACCTGATTGTATTTTTTTCTACTTTTTATTACTTTTATTTCTAATTTGTTTGCAAAAGACTTGAGGCAGGACGTTTGCTCGAGACCACAGTTTAGTACACACACACACACACACACACACACACACACACACACACACACACACACGCACACACACACCACACACACACACACACACACACACACACACACACACACACCACACACACACACACACACACACACACACACACACACACACACACACACACACACCACACACACACACTCCGGGGAGTGTGAGTGTGTCGGGAATTCCGTAGTGTAAGGGTTAGCACGATCGGCTCACAACTGAGAAGTCCCGGGTTCGATCCCCGGGCGGAGCGAAGACAGACGGGTGGTCTTCTTAAAACTCGAGCCCTTGTCCACCCAGCAGTGAATGGGTACCGGGTGTCAGCCGGGGGTTTGTGACCCCCCTCCCGGGGTGGTGGCTTCGGCTAACACTAAGCACTAAGGAGAATGATAAAAATAAATATTGATATGGAGACGGGGCCATACGAGCGTTGCTCAGCCCTGTAAAATACAACTAGATTGAATACAACTAGATGAATACACACACACACACACACACACACCACACACACACACACACACACACACACACACACACACACACACACACACACACACACACACACACACACACACACAAACACACACAGGTAATCTACCTCTGCATATCCAAAGATTGCATGGGTAACAACATCGGATTCTTTTGTTTGATATGGCAGTAATAGAAAACACAAACGCTCATCGAAATAGATATCAACAACAAATATCATTGTATTGTATATTACAATCAGTGTAATTACAATTATACTCTTATATGTACGTATATATTTTGTTTACCTTCTGATGCTTCGATTTAGCTCGAAAAAAAGATAATATGGCTACTGAGTTTTTTCCTCGGGGCAAAATAGATATGATATTTTTCCGCACGATTTTTCACATCAGTTAATTTCGTAATGTCGCTTGGATGTGTCGTCCCATGTGTTGTCGTCAGCTGTGTGTAGCGGCGCAATGTCATGCTGAATTTTTCTCTTTTAGTTGATGAAATAATATCGGGGAACTTTTAAAGCCTTTGGTTATTAATAAGTAAGCATTATGTATGGAAGTGAAAAATGAAAATTCATCAAAATAATGCTGTTAACTCAAATTTAGCGATTTAAACTTTTTTTTATATACCAAAAGGTGAGTCGGTGAGGGAAAAGGAATGTACTGGTAATTAGTTTACAGGTATAGGGAACAAAGTTAACCTCGAATTTTTTTTTTTTACTTCGTTACTTGTTGCTTTTATTGTGAAAATATATACATGAGAGAGCTGTAATAGTCTTATCTAATGTGTGTCTAATGGGTCAGTTAGCTTTACTGTTATCATTTGAAAAGCTAATATAATTCATATGAGATCAATTAAAGATCATAACAGTACGCAGACGAAGGAAATTGATACATCTCGAGATATTCATTTAATCTTCCTTTTTTATTAATCATATTGTGTGCCAAAACGTGTTACTAAATATGTCAAACGTGCTCCTGTTAAGCGAAAAGTTAAGGTATAGTCGTTTTAGTCTTACATCTTCTATTTTCTGTCGATTTAGAGCTTTAGTTTGTCCTTGAATGTAGACAGCTAGACTCGAAATTCATGTAAGAAAGTTAGACCTGTTAGATCACTGGCCGCATTGAGTGTGTGTGTGTGTGTGTGTGTGTGCGTGTGCGTGTGCGTGTGCGTGTGCGTGTGCGTGTGTGCGTGCGTGCGTGCGTGCGTGCGTGTGTGTGTTTACAACAATGAGTCAAGTTGTGAAGCTTCGTATCCAAATAGAACGATGTATATCGTAATATTTCCTGTAATTTCCATATTTGTAGGACTTGCAACCTCCTCTGCCGGTCAGTTTCCAGAATGTAGGTCCTGTAAATGGAAATTTGCATGCTTATATTCTTCTTTCCTCGTATCTAATCATTTTTGACGGTCTTTTGTCAGATTCCTTTAATCCTGTGACTCAAAGGATGAAAAAAGGATCGAACTAGATGAAGGAATATAAAAATACATAAAATGTAGGAAAGATTCTTATGGTTAGTAATCAGGATAGAATAAGAAGTAATGGATTCGAACTTGACCAATGTAGATTTAAAGAACGAGATAAGAAAAAATTGCTTTACAAATGGGGTGGCAAATGATTAGATAATAAAATGGACTGAGTCATCAGATAGTTAGTGCGAAGACGATAGGGAGTTTTAAAATAAGACTGGTCAAATATATGGATAGGGAGAAAAAATGGATGTAGATAATGTATACGTATTACAGGACTTACCACATGTTGTTCAACCGGCCACTTGTAACCTTATGTTCTTATGTTCTTATGTTCTTAAATACTTTCTACTTTTTCCGTAACTTCCAGGTATTCCTTTCCTCGGTATTGAGAGCAGGAGGTGACCTTTGGCGACCTGTGAAATGTTGTTTGTCTGCTTTTGTTTTATTTGTTGGTGTTCGCATTGCTATTCTATCAGTTCCGCATTCTCTCTCTCTCTCTCTCTCTCTCTCTCTCCTCTCTCTCTCTCGCTCTCTCTCTCTCTCTCTCTCTCTCTGCTCTCTCTCTCTCTCTACCGTCAGGGTGGCTCGGTTTGGAAGAGCTGTGGGCTTGCGTGTGCAGCGTCCCTGCGCATTCGGTCAGCGGTTCGAGCCCACCAGGTTCGTCCTGCGTAGTGGCGCTTTGTGTAGTCAATAGCCTTGTAGTTGGTACTTGCAAAGTGTCTAGATAGGATCAAAGTATCTTATCTTATCTCTCTCTCTCTGCCTCTCTCTCTCTTCTCTGCCTCTCTCTCTCTCTCTGCTCTTGCCTCTCTCTCTCTCTCTTTTTTTTTTTTTTTTTTATCTTTTTTTTTTTAAAACATACATATAACTAAGCCCAAAGGTGCACTGTCGTGTGCTACCTATCTTAAGGGCAATTTACACATAAATATAAGACCTAAAAACTAAAAACTAAATTATATACATATGCTCATTAAAGTGTTTGTTGAGGCACTGTGCTGTCACTAGTTGCCCCCATTCCTGAAGCGGGGTGGTTCAACAGCCCCGATTGGCGACNTGGGGGTTTGGGGGAGGGTTGGGGGAATGGGTGTGTGGTGATGGGAATGGGGTTGGTGAAAAGGGTGGGGGGGATGGGTTGGGTGAGGAAGGGTGTGTGGTGTGGGTAAATGGGGAGTGAATGGGTGGGGGTGTGGTAATGGGGGAGTGAAAAGGGGGGGGGGATGGGTTGGGGAGTGATGGGTGGGGGGTGATGGGTTTTGGGGGGTGTGGGTGTGTGGTGTGGGTAGGGTGGTTTTGGGGGGGGGGGTGGTGAAAAGGGGGGGGGTGGGGGTTGGGTGTGTGGTGTGGGGTTGGGTGGTGAAAGGGTGGGGGGTGTGGGTTGGGGGTGAAAAGGGGGTGTGGGAGGGAATGGGTGGGGTGGGTGGGGGGGTGATGGGTTGGGTGGTGGGGTGGGGGGGGATGGGTTGTGAGTGAATGGGGGGGGGTGTGGGGTTGGTGGTGAAAGGGTGGGGGGTATGGGTAAGGGTGAGGAAGGGTGGGGGGGGAAAAAATACATTTTTAATCCATGATTTCAGGAAAAATTAGAAGGGGCTATCTGGAGGTCCATGTTTTGGGGGGCCGAAAGGCCACCAAACCCCAGGTGGTGGGCCGAAGGCCCACCAAAAGCCCTCCCGGAGCATCCAAAAATTTCCCCCGAGGGCGGCTTTGCGGCTATTTTATATATATATTAATTAGAGTATGAAGAGAGAGGGGGAAAAGAGAGGAAGAAAAAAGAAGAAAAGGAGAGAGAGAGGGAGAGGAGAGAGAAAAAAAATTATAAGGGAATTTTTTTTTTAAGGTTTTAATATTGAACGACTAAAATCTTTCAAACGGTTTCCCCAAAAAACTTCGTGATTTTGATCATTAGTATCACTTTCCCGAGGGTTTTTTTTGACTAGCCGCAAAGCCCTCCCGGGGGGACTTTTTGGCTAGGTCTGGGAGGCTATTGGTTTGGCCCTTCGGGGCCCCCCAAACAGGCTCTCCAAAAACCCCTTCTAACTTTCCGAAAACATGGGTTGAAATGTAGTATTCCCCCACCCATTTACTCACCCATTACCCATCCCCCCCACCCATTTCCCCACCCATCCCATCACCCCCCCCCCATTCACTCACGTATTTCCCATCCCCCCCACTATTCCCTCACCCCTCACCCCCAACCCATCACCCCCCCCCCCCATTCACCACCCCCCCACCCCACCCATTACCCACACCCCACCCATTTCCCCACCCTTTCCCCTCACCCTAATCCTCAAACCTTACCCCTCACCTACCCCTACAACTTTTCCCAATCTCGAACCCAAATTTTTTTTCACTATCGTAATAGGTGCTAAAAAAAAGAAAAAAAAATGATCCCATATTTCATAATTGGGCTTAAAAACCCTTCCCCTGGTAAAACCCGGTTCCAAAAATGGCCATTTGAGGTGATTTTCGCCACGGGGGGGGGAACCAACCCCGACAACACACCAACACCCACACACACCACACAACAGAAGACAAAAGACAGACCCAAAACTTTTGCTTATATTTACCATTACCCTTACCCCCTACCTATTCCCCACCCTCACCCATACCCCCAACCCATCACCCCCCACCATTCACTCACCCCATACCCCCCAACC
>JACEEZ010003417.1:22500-30279 GCA_016584305.1 Chionoecetes opilio
AATGTCGCTTGGATGTGTCGTCCCATGTGTTTGTCGTCAGCTGTGTGTAGCGGCGCAATGTCATGCTGAATTTTTCTCTTTTAGTTGATGAAATAATATCGGGGAACTTTAAAGCCTTTGGTTATTAATAAGTAAGCATTATGTATGGAAGTGAAAAATGAAAATTCATCAAAATAATGCTGTTAACTCAAATTTAGCGATTTAAACTTTTTTTATATACCAAAAGGTGAGTCGGTGAGGGAAAAGGAATGTACTGGTAATTAGTTTACAGGTATAGGGAACAAAGTTAACCTCGAATTTTTTTTTTTTACTTCGTTACTTGTTGCTTTTATTGTGAAAATATATACATGAGAGAGCTAATAGTCTTATCTAATGTGTGTCTAATGGGTCAGTTAGCTTTACTGTTATCATTTGAAAAGCTAATAATAATTCATATGAGATCAATTAAAGATCATAAACAGTACGCAGACGAAGGAAATTGATACATCTCGAGATATTCATTTAATCTTCCTTTTTTATTAATCATATTGTGTGCCAAAACGTGTTACTAAATATGTCAAACGTGCTCCTGTTAAGCGAAAAGTTAAGGTATATGTCGTTTTAGTCTTACATCTTCTATTTTTCTGTCGATTTAGAGCTTTAGTTTTGTCCTTGAATGTAGACAGCTAGACTCGAAATTCATGTAAGAAAGTTAGACCTGTTAGATCACTGGCCGCATTGAGTGTGTGTGTGTGTGTGTGTGTGTGCGTGTGCGTGTGCGTGTGCGTGTGCGTGTGCGTGTGTGCGTGCGTGCGTGCGTGCGTGCGTGTGTGTGTTTACAACAATGAGTCAAGTTGTGAAGCTTCGTATCCAAATAGAACGATGTATATCGTAATATTTCCTGTAATTTCCATATTTGTAGGACTTGCAACCTCCTCTGCCGGTCAGTTTCCAGAATGTAGGTCCTGTAATGGAAATTTGCATGCTTATATTCTTCTTTCCTCGTATCTAATCATTTTTGACGGTCTTTTGTCAGATTCCTTTAATCCTGTGACTCAAAGGATGAAAAAAGGATCGAACTAGATGAAGGAATATAAAAATACATAAAATGTAGGAAAGATTCTTATGGTTAGTAATCAGGATAGAATAAGAAGTAATGGATTCGAACTTGACCAATGTGATTTAAAAAACGAGTAAGAAAAAATTGTTTTAAAAAATGGGGGGGAAAAATGTTTAGAATAAATGGCTGGTCATCGATAGTTTGTGCGAAGACGAAGGGAGTTTTAAAAAAAGACGGGTAAAATTTTGGGATAGGGAGGAAAAAAAAAATGGTGTAAAATGTATACGTTTACAGGACTTACCACATGTTGTTAAACCCCGGCCTTGTAACCTTATTCTTATGTTTTTTATGTTTTTAAAATATTTTCCTTTTTCCGAATTTCCCCAGGATTCCCTTTTCCCGGTATTGAGAGCAGGAGGGCCTTTTGGGCGCCTGTGAAATGTTGTTTTCCTTTTGTTTTATTTTTTGGTGTTCGCTTGTATTCATCAGTTCCGCATTTCCTCTCCTCTCTCTCTCTCTCCTCTCTCTCTCTCTCTCCTCCCCTCCTCTCTCTTCTCTCTCTCTCTCTCTTACCCTCAGGGGGCTGGTTGGAAGAGCGTGGGTTTGCGTGTGCAGCTTCCTGCGCATTCGGTAGGGGTTTCGACCCCACCGGGTTCTCGGGGCGTAGGGGTTTTGGTTAGTCATAGCCTTGTATTTGGTATTGAAAGTGTCTAATGGGATCAAAGTTTTATTTTACTCTCTCTTCTGCCTTCTCTCTCTCTCTGCCCTCTCTTTTCCTTCTTCCTCTCTCTCTCTTTTTTTTTTTTTTTTTTTATTTTTTTTTTTTTAAACATAATATAACTAAAGCCCAAAAAGGTGCACTGTGTGTGTACCTATTTTAAAGGGCAATTTAACAAAAATAAAAGACCTAAAACTAAAACTAACATTATAACATATAGAATCTTTAAAGTGTTTGTTGAGGCACGGTGCTGTCACTGTGCACAGACACAAACTCAGGGGGGTGGGCTTCAACAGTCTCCCCCGATTGGGCCCCCAAACTTTACACTTTGTGTGCTCATCTCCTGGATGTGAGGGCAGCGGCCGTAAAAATTTTCCACTTTGGGAGACGCGGCCCACAAAAGGTGCGTTGGTGCTGGCTGGCACGGAACGAGCACCTCCACGCATCACCACTGGAAAAGCACCTTTCTCGTGCTTCGCGTGGCGACTCTCGGAGGCTGTCTTCCCCACCAGGTGTGGCACCCCCTTCCTGTGCCTTGGGAATACCACAAGCCCCGCGACACCCGCGGTTTTTCCAGTGGTGGGAGAGGACCCCCCCGGGCTCAAACTGGGATGATGGGTCTGGGGGGTCGGGGGGTCTGCAGCATCCACCAGTCGCAGGCTCGACGCGGGATGCTGTCCAGCCCCCGAGTGTGCGAGGCTGCACACGACATCCAGGAGAGGGCGGCGTACTCTAAGTAAGGCCGTATCTGGGCCTTGTAGAGCAAGAGTTTCCCTCCCCGCGAGGAAACTGGCCCCCCTTCGCGGGGCGAGCCCCTGGGGGGCCTTTTTTTGGCAATGTGTTTGATGTGGCCGTCAAACCTTAGCTCTGGGGCCACTCCTCCCAAACCCTTGACGGTTTTCCTGGGTGGGAGAGGAACGCCCCCCAAAAACCGCAGCTCCCTTCCATTGGGGGCAGCGGGGGACGAGAAACCCCCTTTCCCTGTGTCTTCTCGGAGCAAAGTTCACCTGCCAACATCACCCCACCCTGTATAACCCTCAGCTTATTGACCTCATCAGCAGCACGCCCACTGTCATGTCGCGGGAGGAGCAGGGAGAGCAGTAAAAAAACGTAACCGAGATGTGGCAGTGCTGGAAAAGATCTTCCACGTAGATGTTCCACAGGACTGGCCCCAGCACAGAGCCCTGGGGACTGATGCTTCCACTGGCGGGGATTTAAGGGCCTCCCCGTTAACGACGACCTGGGGGTTTTTTCCTGCAGGTATTTCCCCAGGGAGCAGGAGGTCCCCTGGGAGTTTTGCTGGAGTTTTTCGAGGAGGCCCCGTGCCACCCCCTGTAAAAGGCACCCGTAGTAAAGGGCCACCACGACAGTGTCCGGGCCGTACCCAGGCGCCTGCATTTTCGGGTTAGGAGATCAGAGGTCGAGGGGACCGCCCAGGTCTGAACCCAAACTTTTGGTCCGAGAGGGAGGTATTGTCGCTGAGGTGACGGCAGTTACCTCTCCCACGACCCTCTCGAACACTTTCCCCACCACAGACAGAAGGGAAGGGCCTGTGTTTTGGGGTCAGATCTGGAACTCCTCTGTGAACGAACCACCGAGCCTCCTTTCCCCGGAAAGGGCCCGATGTTTTCCTGCAGGCAGGCAGTGAAAACTGTGGTGAGAGGACAGACACTCCCGGGCTACGTTTTAACAAATGGGGCTAACGCATCGGGCCCGTGGCTTTTTTGGGGTCGAGCCCTCGCGGATTTGCTCGACCTGGCCGGGGTCACCTCCCCCTTTGGACTGTCTCTTCACATGCCTCCCAAAAGGGGGGGCTGCCGGGGGGCCCCCACCTTATCTTTGCAGAAGGATTGCCAGCACTGAGCCTTCTCCTGCTGCTGACAGCCGCTGTTCCGTCCTGCTTGGTGAGGGGAGGAATTGATCTTTGGGTGCTGATTCCCCGTTTTCCCTTAACCAGGGGCCACCAAGTCTTTTTTCCCACGCCCGAGCTCGTAGTTTGGGCGCAAGTCCCTCCCACTTTTTTTGGGCCCATTTTTCTGGGGCACCCCCATCTCCTGCAGGGCCCCCCGGGCGGGCCTTGTTGCGCCGGCGGGTTCCCCTTGAAGCGGAGCCACGCTGAGTACTTGGGCCTCGGGGCAACACGGCAAGGTAGCCAAAAACCTGGGTGTCCGTGGGCTTGGTGGTTGTCGTGGTGTGGACAGGCGTTCGAAGGGGCCCGGAGGGGGGAAATAAGGGTCGCGGGGATATTTTTCCCCCCGTCCCGCAGCAAATACCCCCCGCCGTGTGACCCGGTCACGGCCAAGGAGGCCCCGTCAGCCCCTTTTCCCAAACCAGCAGTACGAGAGGTGGTTCGTCCGGCCCCGCCTAATTTTATCGTGTTTAAAACAGCGTGGTGGCAGAGCTGCCCCCAACCCAGCTGGTGACAGCAGAGAGTGTCCCCCCGGAGGTCAGAGATGACAGGGGGCCAGTGCCCCCCCCCCCCGGTGTAGGGGAAAGGGCACTGGTCCCTCAAGCCCCGCACAGTGAGGGAAACTTCATAGAAATGCTGTTCCCGGTGTTGGTTTGGGGCGCCCACCACCAAAACGTGCCTGAGCGGTGCTCCCAACATCAGGTCGTCCCGGGCCCCGGAGGGACTGGGGCGAGGGGGCCCCGAAGTGGGGGCGAACATGGCCACAGCAGGATGGCTGACGATCAGCCAGCAATACCCGGAAGAACATCACCTCCCCTATGGGGAGCGGGACCACATCGAGGGGGCGAGCTTCACCCTTCCCCTTTAAACAGACAGCCACACCCCCCACCCGCTCGTCAGGGCGGTCCCCTGTTTCCCGGGGGAGCCCGTATCTTCCGAACGTGGGCTCAACCTCGTTGTTTAGCCCGGTCTCCGTCATCACCGTCGTCGCACTAGTCGTAGTACACAGTTTTTGGGGGCAGGGCTCCGATGTTTTGTTCGGGGACCACGGACATTGGCGGGGATATCTTTAAGTTGGGTTTTGGGGTTTGGTCGTCCCTGATGGAGGGGGAGAGCGTCAGGGGGCCCGGGTCGGGGGGTTTGAATTAAAGGGGCCCCGGGTGAGGATTCGTGGGGGGAGGGCTCCACTCCGGCCCCGGCTTGACCCCGGCACCAAGCTGCGGGCAAGAGGGGCTGGGCTTGGGTGGGTGTGGGGGGCTGGCTGGGTGGTAGTGCGGGGAGAGGGGCTGCCCAATACCTTCCCTCTAGAATTTGCCCGAAGAGCCGCTCCTGGCGCTGGTCGGCGTTTCGGGCGTAGCAGATCACAGCTGTGTGCCCTTTACGTGCGCAGTAATTGCACACTTTTTCTGGGACTTGTCTCCGTGGCTGGTTGGCGCCTTGTAGGCTCCTGGGTCGCCTCTCTCTCTCTCTCTCTCTCTCTCTCTCTCTCTCTCTCTCTCTCTCTCTCTCTCTCGCTCTCGCTCTCGCTCTCGCTCTCGCTCTCGCTCTCACTCGCTCTCTCGCTCTCTCTCTCTCTCTGTGATCGCTATGTCGTCAGTCCAATCAATAACGTCGCAAGCACTGAGGACGCATTGCACGGATAAGCAACTTTCTTTATGAATGTGAATAACGTAATAGGGACGAGTAATCTTGTGAGACTGATACTGTGACCGTGTGCTGATAAAATAGATGGCTTAAAGATGATAGGATAAGATATGTCATTGCTTATGGCCTTTACCATAAGAAGTCCATAAAACGAGCTCACTTAGTATTTGAATTTGTATTTCCACTTCCTATATCCACATTCCGTTTCGTTAACATTATCGTCCAAATTCACGAATCTAACTTTGTTTTCGCCTCAATTATAATGACCTGAGAGGCGGTAATAACCTTGTCATGGATCTTGGAAACATCCGACAGCTTGTTTTTCATCCTAAAGAATAAAATTTGGAAAATATTTTGAACACTTCCCTTTTTTAGCCAGTTTTTCCATGATGGGCAAAATATTTCACCTTCCGCATCTATATATACACAAACATTATAATGCGGATGCGGTCAGTGAAGCTCAGGAGGGTTAGGAAAGAGGTTGGCAGTGACCGAGAGAGACTGGTGGTTGTGGTGGTGGTGGTGGTGATGGTGGTGGGGGTGGTGGTGAGGGGCAATCGGCGTGGGGTTGAGGCGGGGCAGGTCAGGGTGGGGCGAGGCAGGGCCGGGCGGGCGGTAACCATGGTGGGCGGGAACATGCCGAGTGGTCGATGCGTTTCCCTTCACGCCCACTAAACCCACCCAGCCCACCATGCGTCAACTGCTGCCTCAAGCTGCACCACCACCACAGCAACAACACCACCACCACCACCACCACCACAACCATTCCCACCAGTAACAATAATAAACAGCGGCGTCCTTATCACCACCATCACCACTGCCACCAACTCTGCTGCCGCCACTGACCATTCTCAATAGTCGCCAGATGGTCTGTTGACGTCTATTGAAATGACACTTACACTTCGCACATTGAATGATTGTCTATGCAACTCAAGTTAAGGATATACTTGCGAAAACATATGCCTTACACACGTGCATAAACACACACACACACACACACACACACACACACACACACACACACACACACACACACACACACACACACACACCACACACACACACACACACACACACACACACACACACACACACACACACACACACAACACACACACACACACACACACACACACACACACACACACACACACACACACACACACACACACACACACACACACACACACACACACACAACACACACACCAACACACACACACACACACACAACACACACACACACACACACACACACACACACACACACACACACACACACACACACACAACACACACACACACACACACACACACACACACACACACACACACACACACACACACACAACACACACACACACACACACACACACACACACACACCACACACACCACACACACACACACACACACACACACACACACAGAGAGAGAACAATGTTTAATGATTCAATGCTCAATATTATGTCATAATCAAAACGGTTTTCATCTACAGATGCTGAATTTGTTTCCTTGAAAATATATTTTAGTTTTTCAATCTCATAAAACACAATCCAATACGAGTCATTGCTATTACGAGTACTGTTTCAGCAGCAATTATGTCTTAGGAACAAAGCTTACTGTCAATTGCAATTTCACAAAACGCCTGATAGACTACTCATTCATAGTATAATGAAAGTTATGATGCGGCACCGCCCGGACATCAAAGCTGGGCGGGGCTTGACGGGGAGATTGTTTAGACGAAATGTTAGAACCAAATTCCTTATCGAATGGTTTATGCGGCGATGAAACAGGAACGAGGAAACATAGACTTATCGGCAAATCATCTTGGAAACGACGTTCAAAGGAAAATTTCGCGAGGAAGAGAGAGAGAGAGCGAGATAGAGAGAGAAATAGAGAGAAAAAAAAGCATACATACAGAAATAAAGTGAGAGATGGGAATATATATATATATATATATATATATATTATATATAATATATATATATATATATATCTATATATATATATATAATATATATATATATATATATATTATATATATATATATATATATATATATATAATATATATATATATATATGTTACGAGCGAGACAGTGAGTTGTCTAGAGGAATGAGTAGCGAGACTGAAACGCCCGAAACCATAACAAAAAGGTGATGGAAAGGAGTAGATAACAATAACAATTTAATAATATCTAATAAATCACCTTGTAGCAAGGAGTAAGATGATCTTGCTTTTGAAGCACACACAGAGATGACTAAGAAAATGCTTATATAATCTAAATGACCAATATGTACATAACAAAACAAGATAATTAACCCTAGAGAAAAACACAAAAAGAATACTAAGATAAGTTTCACCACCAGGTAGTAAAGCAATAAATAAGGTGAGTTGACTTGAGTAGAGTTCCCGGTGCTAATGTGACTGGGTACTTACTTAAAGGCACAAGAATGGTGTTAGCAT
>JACEEZ010003418.1:0-39806 GCA_016584305.1 Chionoecetes opilio
TTATTGCCCCCCCCCCCCGTTGGGGTTCCCCCCCCCCCCCCCCCATGCCTCGCAGTTCCCCCAAGGTGGAGTTTTTAATGGACAGGGGGATTTTGGGGGGGTTTTTTTTCCTTAGGCCCCCCCCCGTTTGGTTTCAGAAAAAAATTTTCATGTGGGATTTTAATGGGTCCCCCCCCCCCCACTCGGGATCGAACCACTCTGCTTTAAAACCACCCACCTAAAAACTGCATCTCATGGTTTTTTTTTCACTCGGCCCCTAAAAATTTCCCCCCCGACAACCTCCCCTTTTTTTTTAAATGTAACAAAGTCCCCGGGAAAAAAAAATAAATGTTCCTCCGGCATAAAATTTTTTTTTTATAAATGCATCCTCCTTTTCACTTTTCACTCTGGGGAAATCGTCCCCCCCCCCCGCATTAAAAAATCCCTAATTTTTGTCCCCCCCTTTTGAATTTTTCCTGCGGCCCCCCCAGGCCTCTTCCATTTCTTTCCCTTCCCTGCCCGGAGCCCCCCTTTTCCCTTATAAATAAAAACCACTTGAAATACGTAAAAATGGGAATGATGTAATCCCCAAAAAACACGTAAAAAAAGGGTTTGGGGAAAGTAAAGCAAAAAGGTCGGGAACCAACGTGGGGGGGCCTTTTCCCCCTGACCCGTGGGTTTTTTAAAGTCGTTCAAAGCACCGTCTTGGATACGAATTTTTCCCCTTTTTTTTTTTCCCCCATTGGAAAAAAAAATTGGGTTTTTCCCGTTCAAAAAAAACAAACAAGCTTTGGGGGAGGAGCCCAAATAAAAAATCAATGAAAAACATTGCAAAAAAAAAATATCCAAAAGTAGTAAAAAACCCCATTTTCCAAAAACAAGGGGGTTTTATTGGAAATTGGGATTCGTAATCCCCCCGACGGGGGGGGCTTGGAGACCAAAAAAAACACGGCTCAAACCTAAAACGTGGTTCCCCCCAAAACCCTTTTCTTTTTCTTTTTAATTTTGCCCCCCCTATTTTTTTAAAAGGTTTTTTTTGGGATTAAAATCCCCAATAAATGGGAATATAAGGAAAAGTCCACTCCCCCTCCACGCAAGGGGTGGGCCCCCCCCCCCCGTGGCAGGAAGGAATGAAATTGAAAAAAGCCCCCGACTTGCAAAAGGGAAAAGGGGGGGAAATGCCCGGCCCCAAGGAAAGGAGGGCCCCCGGGGGGGGGGGTCCCCCAAAAGCGTGCTTTTGTGGCTTTTAGTTTGGATATAAAAAATCTTTGTAATTTTTTTTTTTTTTTTTTTCTTTTTTTTTTTTTCTTTTTTTTTTTTTTTTTTTTTTTTTTTTCCCCCCCTATCAGAGGAGGAACAATTTCCCCCAAAACCCCCGGCACATTGAATTAACTTTGGCAAAAGGGGCCCCGCCCCTAAACGTTGGGCCCGGTTTTTTTTTAAGCCCCCTTTTTTTTTAAACCTTTATGTTAAATTTTTTTGGTTTTTTTTTTTCCCTTTTTTTTTTGTATTTTTTTTTCCCCCCCAAAGGAGCACCGGTGTCACTAAGTAGGTAAAAACCCCCCGAAAAAAAGTACCACCTTAAACCTTACAACCCCCCCCCCCCGTTTTTTTTTAAATTTTTTTTTACCACAAAAAAACCCCTTTATAAGTGAAATTTAAACCTGGACGGGTGGGTACGTGGTTTTTTCCCCGGAGGTACTGGAGGAGACGGAAGGAAAAAAAAAGGGAAGGCCCTTTTGGAAATGGGGTTTTTTGGGCCCCTATAACACTGGTCCCCCCCCACAACCCCCTCAGCTGACAAGAAAATGGGTCCCCAAGCTTCACTCCCCCAGAAACCAAAAAAAAAAGCAAATCTGCCTGGGGGGAAAACCCCCAACCCCAAAATCAATCCCAAGCCCCCCTTTCTCCCCCCTTTCCCCCCCTTTCCCCCTTTTCTTTCGTAAATGTTTGGGCCGAAAACCACCCCCCCCCCCCCCCGGGAAGGGCGGGTCCACCAAAAACCCCAGGCTAACACCCGTTCCCATTTTTCCACTGCTGGGGGGAACAGGGGCTTTTTGGGGGATTTTCAAGGGGTATTTTTTTGGGGGGGAAAAAAAATGGGGGTCTTATAACTGGTTTAAAAAAAAAGGTGGTTTAAACCAGCCCTTTTAAGTTTTAAAACCTCCCCGGGGCCCCCACCATCCCCCTCCCCCCCAGGTCCCCCCTCCCTAACGGCGCTGTAGGAACACATAAACAAAAAAACCACACACCCCAAAAAAAAAAAAAAAAAAAAAAAAAAAAAAAAAAAAACTGACTAAAAAAAAGCATTTTTTTTCAGTTTTTTTTTACCCCCCGGGTTTTTTGCGATCCCGCGGTTTTTTTTTCGCGATCCGCGAGTTTTTTTCTGCTATGCCTCCGGAAGAAAGCAAGCACGAAACTCCGGGAAGGGTTTAGTTTAAAAAAAATATCCCCCCCCCTGCCCCCCCACCAGGGCAAAAAGGGCCAACCAATCCCTAGCCCCCCCGAGTGAACCCCCAGGGCCCCCACCATCCCCGCCCTGGGGTCCCCAAAATGCCCCCAATGGCGCCCCATAAGAAAAAAAGTAAAAAAAAAAAAAAATCAATTAAAAAAAAAAAAGGTTAAAAGAAAACAACTCAAAAATCGGGGGGGGTAATGCGCGAAAAGTCCCGGGGAAAAGGAAAAATTTTGGACTCTAAAAATTGGGCCCCCTAAATTAGGACCTAAAATTGAAGCGCGAAAAAACCCCGAGGGATGCGAAAACCCTTTTTTTTTAGCTGAAAAAACCCGGAAAGGGGGAAAATGTAGATTTTTACCCCTTCCCTTTATTATGCAAAATAAAAAAGTTTTTTTTGAAAACAGAAAAACAGAATTATCCCCCGATTAACCCCTTCAAAAAAATAATTTTTTAGTTTGTTTTTTTTTTTCTCTGTTACAGGAGAACCCCGGGGGGGGAACTGGGGGGGTTTTTTTTTTTCCCCGCAAAAAAAAAACACACCACCGAGGAGTGGGGAATGGCTTTTTGAAAAGCAGATATATAAATTTAATGTAATTTTTTTTAAACCCCCAAATCTTATTAACAGGAGGAGCTGCCCCCGGGAGGGGCCCCCCGTTTAGCTTTTTCCCTATTACTAGATACAGTTTTTGATAAAGTAAAAAACCCTTTTAACTCGGGGACTTGTATAAAATCGGAATTTGAAAATAAAAATCCCCGGGAAAGCCCCCAAAAAGAAAAATTTTTTTTTTTTTTTTTTTTTTTTTTTTTTTTTTTTTTTTTTAAACCCAGCCCCCATAGCCCCGTTGTAGGCAGTGACCCCATTTTGGGGGGGGGGTGGGCCCAAAAGGCCCCCCCGGGGGGCCCCCCCCTGAGGGCTGGGGGATGGTTTGGGCCCCCCCCCCCCGGGGGGGGTCAAAGGCCCGGGGTTTTTTAGTGGACCCCTTTTGGATTAGGGCCTCCCCCGCTGCCCCCCCCGTGTCCCATCCCAGGGCCCCCTCGCAAATTTTGAAGGTTAGAGTTTAAAAGGGCATGGCCCTAGTGTTTTTCCCGTTAAAAAATTGGGTTTTAAATGGGAAAGTAAAAATTTAAAAAATTTTTTAAAAAGGGGAAAAAGTAAAATCACAAACCTTTTGGGTTCTTTTGGTTTAAAACAATAACCCCGTTAAAAAAGAGTTTGGGGGATTAAAAAAAAGTGGGTTAAAAATGGAAAACCAAGGGGTTTTAAAAAAAAACGACTGGAAAACCCCCTTTAAAAACTAAAAAATGTTACTTTTTTTTTTTTTTTTTTTTTTTTTTTTTTTTTAAAAAAAACCCCATAATTCCCCCGAAAGGGGGAACCCTTTTCCCTAACTTTCCGGGGAAAATTGGTAAACCCCCAAAACCCAAAAACCCCCCCCAGAAGGGGCCCCCATCCCTGCCCCCCAAAAAAAAAATTTTTTTTTTTAAGGGGGTTTTTAAAATGTCAACCTTTTCAAAAACCCCCCCCTCCCCCAAAAAATTTTCCCCCCTGTTTTCCCCCCGGGCCCAAAACCCCCAAAGGGCGAACCCCAAACCCACCCCGTGGGAAAAATTTTTTAAAGCTGGGGGTTTTTTTTTTTTTTAAAAGCCCAAATTTTTTTTGCATGGTTTTTTAATTTTATTTTTAAAACCCCGAAAAAAAGAAATATAAACCAATGAAAAAACTTAATAAAAATTTTTTTTTTCTTTATTGGAAAATTTTTTTGAAAGTTTAAAATTTTTTTTTCCCCCGCCCAAAAAAATTAAAAATTTGGCCCCAAAAAGGGGGTTTTTTGTGAAAAGGGCCCCAAAAATTTTTTTTTCCCCAAATTCCCCCCCTTTATAAAAGGCATTTTCCCTTTTTTGTGGGGGAAAATTTTTTTACAATTTTTTTTTTTTTTTTGGATAATATTAAAAGAAAAAAACCCTTTTTAAAAAAGAAAAACGGTTTTTTTAAAACATTTTTTTACTTTTAAAAAACCCCAAGGAACCCAAATTGGGGGGTGAAAATTTTTTGAAAAAAGTTCCCCCCGGAAAACCCCCAAAAACCCCTTTGGGCCCCCCCCCACTGGGGAAAAAAAGCCCCCCAAAAGGAAGGTTTTTCCAAAAAAACCCCCCGTTTAAAAACAGTAAAAATCCCCCCCCCCCCCCTTTTGGGTTTTTTTTGGGCCCCCAAAATTTTAAAAGGGCCTATCTTTGGTAAAAAGGGTTTTTTTTTTAAAAACCCCCACTTTTCCCTTTTTTTTGTTTTTTTTACAACCCTTTTTCCCAAAAATGAATTGGGTTGGGGAAAGAAAAAGGTTTTTGGGGCCCCTATGTTTTTAAAATTTTTTCGTAAAATGTTTTAAAAATACTAAATTTTTAATTTTGTTTTTAAAAACCCTTTAAATGGGGCCACACAAATTTACATACTACTTTACAATTTTTTAAATTTTTTTCCCCTAATACCAAAAAAAAACAATTAAAGTTGTAAAAAACGTTTCCCCAAAAATTAAAAATTCCCCGTTTTGCCCCGCGTTTTTTTTTTCCCCCCCGTGCCCCAAAAAAAAGGAGGCAGAACCCCCCCCCCGGAATTTCTCCCCTTTAAAACTGGCCCGAAAGGGGGGCCAACCCAGGGGTTTTTAAATAGAAATCCCCGGAACAAGGAAATGGTTGGACCCGAAAGGTTTTTTTTTGGGGCCCCTTTGCTTTTTTCCCCAAATCCCCCAAGGGAAAAAAGGGAAAAGGGGTGTGAAACCCGCTTAAAAATAAACCCTTTTGGGGAAAAAAGGGAAATTCTTTTCCCGTATAATAATTTAAACCTAAATCCCCAACAAACCTCGATATTTAAAGGGCCCCTCGATGTTAAAAGGGAACCCCTTTTTGGATATAAAAGGACTTTCCCCCCAAATTTTTCCCTGGGCCCCTTTTTTTTTTTTTTTTTTTTTTTTTTTTTTTTTTTTTTTTTTTTTTTTTTTTTTTTTTTTCCCTATCCCTACCTCTTTATCGCCGCTCTAATTGTCCAACTCAACATTAATTGTATTTTTTTTTCTCCATTTTACTTTGGAATGCTTTCGGTTTTTTTAAGGGTTTTGATGTTATCACATATTAAGTATATAATTTAAGGAAGGAGCCTGTGTTGCTAGTGAATTTAGTGGTTAGAAGTAGTAAAATTTTTTTTAAAATAGTGACTTTTTAGTGTTTATGGCGTGGGCCCGCTGCTACGGTCCCCCCCCTGTCCCCCCTCAACACCCTAAAATCACCCCTTATCCTAAAGGTGACCACGCCAGTGCTACACTGACCTAAAATAGTGAACACGTGGTATAAACTGCCACTTCACAACCATATAATATATTTATAAATGAGCATTAGTTCATGATAATAAAGGCAAAAACCTTTTGGGGCAAGCCACGGGCTGTGGGCTGTCCTTGTTTTTTTTGTTTTACCTTTTCTCTAGAAGTTTGAGCCTTGAAAATAAGCTACCAAAGGTCCTTTTGGTTTTGTTTTGTTTGTTGATTATTTTCCCAATTTATTTTCCCCGTGTAGGAGCGGACCAAAATTTAAGCATGGTAAATGGCCAGTCACTGTTTTTACCTCCCAACATAGCTACACAGTTCTGGTTTGTGTTTTTTTGATTATTTTCTCATTTTGGGTTTTACAATTTTTTCCGTTTTTTTTTTTTAATTTTTTTTCCCCCCCTTTGGGGGGAAAAAAATACCCCCCCGCTATAAAAGGACCCCAAACGGCTTTAAAAAAGGGGCCACTTCTTTTCCCCCCCCCTTTGTCCCGTTTAATTTGAGGTTTTTTAAATGTATATAGATCTCATGGTCAGAAATTTTTTGGGCCCATTTTGAAGTGCAAGGCCCCTTTTTTCCCGCTTTCATGCCCAAACCCCCTGGGTGCGAAACCCCCCCCAAAACCCGTTTTTTTTTTTCGGAAAAGGGAAACCATACAGGGTTTGGTTTTTTCTTTGGAAAATGTTTCCCAGAAAATTCACGCCCTGCCCTTTTTTTTGTACACTTTTCCCAAAAAAACCCGGGGGAAATCAGCTGATATAAGAGAACTTTTGCCAACCTTTGAAAAAAAATTTGTGGGGGCTGTTGGAAAACAAAGGAAAACCCCCTGTTTGGGGAAAAAAGGTTTTTTATAGAAAACCCGGCAGGGGGGTCCCTTTTTAAACACAGAAAAAGCAGGGGGGGAAAAGAAAAAAAAATTTTAAAAACCAAACCCCGGGGGTAGTCTATACCAAAAACCTGTTCAAGTAGGATTCCCCCGTGGACCGTCCCGGAAAACCAAGGCCCCCCCTATAAAAAAAACCACACCTTTTCCCCCCCCCAGCAAAGATTTTGGGGTGGGAAACCCCCCGAAAACATGGGGGGGCCTTTTAAAACCGGGGGGCAAAAATAGTGGATTGGGGCCCCCCCTTCTTTGGGAGCGCGTCCCCCGTGTGGAAAGTGTGGGAAAAAGTTTTTTTCTGCAGGTTTTCCCGGGGGCGGTGGGGAGATATAAAAACAAAATAAAATTAATCTGCCCCTGCCAACATTTACTTTTTTCCAAAAATGCCCGGGTTTTCCCTTTTGGGGGCAAATCGTTACTCATAAAAAAAGCCCCCGAGGAGAAAAAATGTGGGGGAAAATTTTTTGTAAAAAAGTTTTTAAAATTTTGGGGGTTTGGGGATTAGTAAAATTTTCATTGTCCCCATATGAAAGAAAGTTTCAAAAAAAAAAAATCACAAAAAGGGGTGTTTACAAAAATATATTTTCTGTAATTTTTTACATTTAACACAGGAAAAAAAAATTTTTCAAGCTTTTTTTTAAGGAAAAATTAAAAGGGGGGAAAAAATTGTTTTTTTTTTTGTCCCCCGAAAAAACCCAAAAACCAATGTTTAAAAAATATGTTTTACTTAAAATCAGGCCCCCCCCCCCCCCCCCCTATGAATTTTTCCCCCCTGGGTAAATCCCCCCTTTTTTCAAATAGATTTTTCTACGAAATTTAATAAAATTTAAAAAAAAAAACCCCATACATTTTTAGTAATGGTTCAAGGTGAGGGGTTTTTCTTTTTTACTTTTTTCTTAGTAGTGTTTTTCTTGGGGGGGGAAAAAAAGGGGTTTTTTTGCCGAGTTTAGGCAGAAAAAACCCCCCCCGGGGTTTTTATTAAGCCCAAGTTTAAATTTTTAAACCGACCCCCGGGGGGGACCCGAAAGGGGTTGGAAATTTGGGGGAATTAGTGGATGTTCGGATTTTACATTTAAAAAAATGTCAAAATCCTGGAAGTAAATTAAATTGCCAAAAATAACTGGTTTTGGTGAAAACCCCAATTTGTTAATGTCATTTTATAAATTCACTTTTCTGTAATGTTCGCTTACTTTAGCCTTGTAGACGAATTATCAACTAGAAAGTAAAATATGGGCCAAAACAAGACACAATGTGGGGTGAAAAAGTGGTTTGTTTGGAACATGTCGGGATGTTTGGAGGTGGATTGGTGGGGAATTTGGGCTGTACTAGTTTAAAAAAATTTAAATAAAAATCCCCTAAAATATGCCACTAACATAAATTATTGGGTGGGATTAGGTCCTAATCGGATTTATCAGGTCTAAAAATATAAACTGGAAATGCCTTTCTTATGTATTTTGCAAACCTGAGGTGGGGTATATCATTTACAAAATATTTTTCAGAATCAAGGGAGGCCATTTTTAAAAAAAAAAAATTACCGCCCAGGGGCCGACAGAGGGGCAGATCCCAGAACGGCTTCCAATCTTTAAAAGGGTTCATTATGATGTATACTAACAGTGTAACCAAGTTTTCATGCTTTCATCATAAACTGCATGATTATCCACTTTATCAGTTGGGGGGACTATATAATACTATAGTCCAAACTATAGTCATACTATAGCCCCAATATACTATAGTTACTATACTGGGGACTATAGTACCGTAAAATGGGTGGCGTATAAGTCGACCCAGGTGTACAAGTCGACCCCAAGATTAGCTCAAGATTACGGGTTAGGCCCTATACTTTGCCGTATAAGTCGGCCCCCAAAAAAATACGGTAGGCTACTGGTAGGCCAGTTTTGAATGTGGAATAGGCTACGGAACGGTATACGGTAAACCTGTCGCAAAACCACATAAAACACCATACCAAACTTATATGAAGAATTTTGAGGCTTTACTATAGGTCCGCCCCTTGTTTTCACTTGAAAACCACCCATAGTCCCCTGATAGTACCGCTACATACTGTTAATATTATAGTAAAAACCCACGGTAATACCTAAGAACGGGGACTGCACTTACCGGTGTCCTTTCCCGCCATTTGGCATTCGCTAGTGTTTTTACACTGTGTATTAGCTTGTTTTTCCTTCAGCTGTTGGAAACGGCTGTGGGTGGAAACTGCCGCTAAACATCTCCCAGTTATCGCTTTTGCTCTGGAAGTGGCGCATATTGTAGTTGTCTGACTGGAGTTTACGGTAGTTGGTGTACAGCAAATTGTTTAGTAGTGCTGTTCCACTTGTTTTGGGAACTCGGTGGTAAAGGTTCGCATTTTATCCTTGCCATACAAGTCGACCACTAGTTTATGGAGAGATTTTTTCCAGGCTCAAGAGTCGACTTGTACGCCGCCATTTACGGTATCTGGAAAAAGGGAAAGGAGACCCGTCAGGAACTGCAACAATTACCGCAGTATTACACTGCTCAAACGTTGCCAGGAAAAGGTGCTTGCCCATCTATTGCTGACACGGGATCTGGCAGTCATCTGCTGAAGTATCAGAGACCTTCAGCAGTCTGGGTTTCCACGCCTGGTAAGTCAACAACAGGACCCGTCATCCTAGCGCTACGTCTCCTGTTGGAACGCCGACGTGAGTTTCAACAGGGGATGCTTGCAGTCTAAGTTTGATCTCGCAAGAAGGCGTTTGACTCAGTGCAATCGTGAGTCCACTCTGGGATCTTATGCGACTTCGGGGGATTCCTGCAAGGACTATTGGTTTTGATGACTGGGCCTTTACTCTGGGACTGAGAGGTGCTGTGAAGTGTGGGGGGGAGGTGTATCCAGCTTCTTTCCTGTGAATACAGGAGTGAAGGCAAGGGTACGTCTTTGCCCCCATCACTTTTGAAAACCTTGGACGGGGGTATTGGGCCAGAGGTTGTGGACCAAAGTGATTTGGGGGGAGCATCCCTCGGCAATACCAAGATCACTGGATTTTTTTTTTTGCCTATGATACAGTAATCTTTGCCGAGTTGTTTTGGAGATTCTGGTGATGGGGCTTCTCAAGGGCGCTGCATGAGGAGGCAAAAAACCATTTTGGGACTTGAGGTCTCCTGTGCTTAAGACCCAAGGGTCCAGGTTGTTTGTGGAGGCTTACTAGATGAAAACAGTACAGTCTGTTCATGCATACGGCGAGGAGACTGAGAGATCTTGGAGAAATTTCACATACCTTGGGTAGCGCAGTCCAGAATAACGGCGGGTCCCATGTCAAGAAGTCTTTAACGGTGGATTGGGCATAGGCCCCATGTGTTATGGAGTCACTCAACACGAGTAATTTGGGCATTGGTCGGTAATCTGTGGCAGTAGGACAGATCCGTGTTCTTCAAGTCGCTTGTGATCCCTGTCTAACTCTATGGATGCGAGACATGGACACTAAATAGCGGGACTTGAAGAGGCGAATTGATTGCCTTTGGTAATTGGTATCTTAACAGAAATCCCATGGGGTATCGCCGAGATGGACTACGTGGTCAAATCAGCGATAGCACCGGTGAGACTGAATCGAGGCCTATTACCTGCAATAGTCGTTCAGCACCAACTTTGGCTATATGAGGCATGTGGGCACGCTAAACCTGAAACCGATCCTTCCCACCCAGGTTGTATCTGTAAGAGGACAATCACCTGGGAGGAGGCCCAAGGTTTCGTGGGCTGGGGCAAGTTGATGTTTTCCTGCTGAGATTTGCTTGGTATGGGGAAGGGGGCTTCCTGCATGGGGGGCTCGTGCGTTGTGACCCCCGGGAGTGGCGTCCATAGGGTGGGGCGAGACGACGTATGTCCCCAATTGCTGATGATTATTACCTCACAATCTAATTGCTTTCTCAAAAAATGTAAAAAAAATTTTAAAAGGTTTTTTTATTTTTTTATGGTGCCCATGATAAAAAATTTTGCCCTCATTAAAAACCATTTTCCCCGTAAAGTTTTCTTGCCCTTTTTTTCTTTTTATGATAATATTTTTTCCCCCCCTTTTAAAAAAAATTGTGTTTAGAAAATTGGTTTTTTTTTGTTTTTTGTGAGGTTTTTTTTTTTCTCCTCGCTACCCCCAAAAACCCTTTTTCCCCTTTTTTAAGAAAGGAGAATTACGTAAAAAAATTATTTGGGGAAAATTTTTTCATTATGTATTTGCCCCGCACAAAGCCTAAAATTTGACAGAAAAAAAAAATTTGGGAAAAATAAAAAAAAAAAAAAAATTAGAGAAAAAAAATAAATTACTTATAGGTCCACTGAGGAAAAGGTAAAAATTTTTTCCCCCATTTAAGAAATTTTAAAGGGGGGCCTTTTTTTTTTTTTTTTTTTCATCCCCTTGGGGGCCTATTTTGGGGCCTTTTGGTAGTTTTTTTGGGCCCCCTCCCCCCCCCCTTAGAGGGGGGGGGGATGGTAGGCCCTGGGGGTTTTAAAATTTGGGGGGCTTTTGGGGTTTTTTGGCCCCCGCCCCCCGGGTGGCAAAAGGCAGGGGGTTTTTTTTTTCTGACGGCTTGTTGATTAGAGGCTCCCTGCCCCCCCCATGGGTCCCCCCCATTTCAAATCGCAAACAAGGTAGGGGTTAATGGGAAGGGGGGGGGCTTCAGTTTTTAACCCCCCCTCTAATTTGGAAAAAACCCTATGATTCAAAAATTTGGTTTAATTCGACCTGCTTCAGGGGGCCAAGTTCCCCCAAGTTTTTCAAAAAAAACTTTTTTTAAAAAATTTCCATAAAAGAAAACTGAAGTTTTTTAAAATTTTTTTGGAGTTTTCTGCAGGGGACTTCCATCTCCCCTTTTTTTTCCCACTTCCCCCCCCCGCCTCCCCATCCCCTAACACATTTTAAACACCTCAAGCAATGAAAGGCCTTTTACCTTTTTCAAAAAAAAACCCCCTAGTGAACCCCCCTGCCAGGGGTGCCCCCAAAAATTTAGTGCGGTTCCCCCCCCCCCCCCCCCCCAGGGGGGTCCCTTTTCTGGAAAAAGATTTCTTGAAAAGGTTCACAATTTACAAAATTTCTACCAATATAGCAGCTGCCGAAAATGTAATCTTTGTGGGGCTATTTTTTTTTTGAAAAAAAAAACTTGCTGATGGGGGGCCCTGATTTTTTTATGCCAGCAGAAAATTTTTTTAAAAACAGCAGGAAAAAAAAAAATTTTAAGGAGGGGGAAAAGGAAGGGGAAAAGGGGGAAAGGGGAAAGCAGTCCCCCCTTTTCCCCTTTTTTTTTTTACATTCCCCTACTTTTTGTGGGGGACGAGCCCCCGGAACCCCAGTAGCGTTTCCCCCCCTCCCAGGGGTTTGGGGTGGGGAAGGGAAAACTTTCGCAGGCATACTGTATATGGACGTCCCACCGTGGCGGGGCCAGTGTACAGTTTTTTGTAAATGCTTTTTAAAGGGGGCTTCCCGTTAATTTTCCAGTTTTTTGGTGAGTTTTCAAATTCTACCCAAATTGTGGGTTTTTTGGCATTTTGAGGTGGGGGTTTTTTTTATTTTTTGGGTGGGGGTTTTTGGGGGGGGGGGGGGGGGGGAGGTTAAAAACCATGGATTTTAAATTGGGGGCTTTTTGGCTAATTTTCGGGGGCCCCCAGGCCCCCCCCCCCCAATTTTTGATCGAATTTTTTAGAGGGTTTTTTTTTCTGTTATAAAAAAAAGTTTAAAGAAAAAGGGAAAAAAAAAATTAAAAAAAAAACCCAAAAAAACTACTAAAATTACCCTTTTATATCGTGGCCGGGGGGGGGACCCCGTAAGTTTTTTGATGCCCTACAGAAAGATTTTGGGTTTTCATAAAAATGGTTTTTCTATTTTTTTTTTTAATTACCGGGGGTTACTGGGGAATTTTTTTTTTTTATTAAGGTGAGATAGCACTAAAAGGGGGGGGGGTTTTTTCTAAAAACCCACCTTGAAAAAATTATATTTCACTTTTTTTGCTCACAAAAATTGGGCAAAGTCAGGGGCAGACACGGAAACCCCAAATCCCCAAATTGGCTTTACAATAAAGGTTTTTCATTTATTTTTTCTTTTGTAAAAATTTTTTCTGTCTACACAAAAAAAATTAATTTCTAAAAAAAATTTACAGGTGTTTTGTGGATTAAGAAAAGCATTTAATAAAATAAAAAAAACCCCCCCTAAAAAAAAAAAAAAAAAAATAAGAAATACTAAAAGTGTAAGTGAAAAAAAAACTGCAATTTTCCCCCCCCACTTTAAAAAAAACGCTTTCATTGTATTAAAGTAAAAAATTTTAAAAAAAAAGTAGCAAAATAAAGTGGGGGGGGCTTAAAAAGTAATGGTGAGTCCCCAAAGGGAGGGGGGGGAAAAGGGGGGGGGGGTTAGGGAAATAAGTGGGGAGTAGGTTAGGGGGGGGTTTGCGTGAAAGAAAAAACAAGGGGGGTTTACAGGGGGAAAGGGATGGTGCGTAAATTTGGGTGATGGGGTTTTTTATATTTTTTGGGCCCCCCCCCGGGGCCGGAACCAGATAGTTTTTCCCAACCCAAGGGGGGCAAAAAAAAACTTTGTTTTCCCATTTTTTTGGGGCACAAATTAGAAAATAAAATAATGTATGATAGCCTTTTTTTCCCTGTTGGAAAACTTTTTTTCGGTATAATTTTTGTGAAAAAAAAAACCCCCTTTTTCATAGGGGGTAATTTTTTTTTCATATTTTTCCCCTTTTTTTATTTATGAAAAAAAAAGGGTGGCCAAAACGTAGGCAAAAAAGGGTTTAAATTTTTTTCTAAAGGATTTAGTTTTTAAAAAAAATTTTTGCAAAAAAGGGTTTTTTTTGAAAAACCCTTATTTTTGCTTATATGGGGCATAAGGTTTTTTTGCGGGAAATGAAGCCTGGGAAATTTTAAAGGCATGGGTTTTTTTTATTTAAAATTGAAAAAAAAAAAAAAAAAAAAAACAATTGCGGTTTCCCAGCCATTATTTTCGTTCCAAAATAACTCTTAAAAAAAAAACAAGTAATTTTCTCTGGAGTAAAATTGCCATAGCAGATATGTAGGAATCTGTTTTGAGGACCGTGATTGATTCATCGTTTTTAAATGGATCTATTACATTTTATTCTAAAATTCTTCAAAGTGTCTATTATTATATTTGACGGGTATTAAGGAGGGCTAAAAAACCAAAAAAAAAAAACTGTATATTCCACCAGGGAAATTCCATATCTTAATATCATTTTACGTAACTTAAAGCTTATATTATTACCAGCGTATTTTAACGTTGGAAAGAACTTACCACCAAAAAAAAAAAAAAACAACATTTTCTAATTTCCATGTTCTTGTTCTGATGGCCAGATGGAACGTAGCTGAAATGGATAGGCCGGACACTGCGACACCTTCGTACTGTGTGATTCAGAAACTCCAAAAAAGCCCCGCGCGCTAGGAAGTGCATCATTTCCACTTGGTTTTCGATAGGGGGGGGACAATGGGGCGAAAAAAAAAATCCTTAATTTCAACCACAATCAGGTTTTCAACTCGCTGGAAAAAACCTCCTCGGGCAAGCTCCAAATACGGCATTCATGAGCTATTTGCCGTTTTCATTCATTTGGAGGGGTTTCGGATGAAAGGGCGGGGGACACTTAACCGAAGAGGGGATCCCCTTGCCTCCTCAACTTACACAGGGGAAATGGTCGCAGGCATTCATTCACGATGAAAGGGAAAAAAAAGCACTAGACAGATATGGGCATTTGCACTTGCCTCAAAAAAAGAGAAGGGGGGAAGACTTACCCCAATGAGGCTGTTTCCTGAGGGATAAATGCTAGCCCTTGGCAGAGGCGGGAGGGCTGTATGCAAATCCCTAGGCACCTCAAAAGGAACATATGAAAGCCTAAGAAAGTGCATATTTTGGCCAAGAAAACCAAAAACACAAAGTACGCCCCAAAAATACGGGGGGGAACAGGAAGACTCGAGGAAGTAGTTGGGTGAAGTGCAGAAGGAAACTGAGAGAAAGTTGATGCTTAAGATTCCAGGAGAATTGACTGCCAAAAAAAAAAAAAAACTCGGACAGGTATCCCTGCTAGAGGATTCTCCACACGCGGGCGCGAAAAAAACTTCACAGCAGAAGCGGTGCTGTCCCAGTTTGCCGAATGAAAAGGGGGAAAGATGAAGATATATATGAGGCGGGGGCTTGGTGTAGGTTTTCCAAGTTCCATACAGGTGAAGCTCTTTCATTTACAATCAGAATAGGAGCTTTCGGTTTACCCCCAAGCGTCCTGATGGGGTGGACTGAACGTTACCTCTTACTAGGACTTGTCGAGCATTTCCAATGAAGAGCGTATGGTGTTCGGACCAAGTGCAATGGGACTCCACCAAAAGAGCACCTGCGGCAAAGGATTAATTGAGATAGGAGATTTAGTGGATTTCTTACATCACATCCAAGATCCCTAATGCAAACTTACTCATCTATCCAGACAGCTTAACGTGATGGGGAACTGTCAGGGAAAACCAATCTCTAATAGAAACAGTTGAAGACTCTAGCCCAGAGGTGCATAAAGCCCAGGAACTCCAAACACAAGGCTGACCAAAGCCAACTCAGGGTGACACCAAGACCAAAGCCAAAGATATCAAGACCTAACTAATCCAGCTAACAGAAGCACAAGTAGGGAGGGAACACGGGTACCTGAGCTCGAGTCGACACAAGACGAGGATGATACCTGCCTGCTTCTCCACATGCTGCATGCAGCGAGACGATAGATGGCTACATGGCAGTTCGTCATTTTTAGCACTCAATGAGATAACCCACTTGGATGTCTTCATCATTAGCCTTTTGACCCATGACAGCCTACCATGGATCTATCTCTACTACTAACCAGAATGTATTGGAACCAAGACTCAGCACCCGATACGCAGATTAGACAGATCGGGAGAAGTCACCGAGCAGGAAGGGTGTCTGCGACAGCCTGATTGGCCTGCATGCATTCACTAGGATGTGACTCTGTCAGCTACTTGCGGTAAAAGGCAAGCTTATTGCACTGACGCTACACTCACAGAACGACCCGTCTAACCAGCATTCAGCAGCTGGGCCAATGCTTGGCAATTGGAGCGATGAGATCTTGATAAGCTTGAGCACCCGTTCACGTGTTGCAATTGTATGTATGGCAGCAGGGCATCAAGAGCAGAAGCAGGCCGAGGGGGCAACAGTGTCAACGACTGCGCTACCAGCTCTTCTGTGCCAAAGATAGGGGACAGCAGAGTAAGCCAGCTGCACCATGCAGGAGAGGCCTCTGTCCTACACGCAACTAGAGAGCCAACTTCCAGGCGTGCTATCTGGAGACTCTGTTTTAGAGCCCAAAGGCAACACGTGCCAAGCCCCAGGAGCATGGCTGGACTGAAGAAGACAGGAAGCTGAACATCCTCGGATGCGTTCAGCACCAGCACCAGAGGTGGTGTTAGGAGCTAATGGCCTTGCAAGTGTTCATGGGTTTGCAAGACTGCCTGACTGTGCATGCCCCTGGTCAAATGGCCTCACATGCACTGATATTGTGCAAGCGCCAGGGAACCTGCACCAACCAAACAGTGCAGCAGAAGGAACCGGACCTTGAGCCGGATTCTGGGATTCAGAGAATGAGGTAAACGGTACAGCAGATAACATATGTTTCTGGCGGCTCTATGCATTGCTAAAGGCGGCGTCAAACTAGCACTTTTTACGTCTAGTTTTTTCAGCACTTTCTATAACTAACAATTTTCTGACTGCAAAGCCGTCACACCACAATCGTTCGTCCTGCACTTACTAGTAAGATGTTCCTTTCGACTGTAAACAAAACATAGGCTCCGACGCCAGGGCAAGCTAAATTGCTGTATACATTTAATTATTGTATTATTTATCAATAGAGACCTAATATCGACCTAGATAAGACCTAGAATATCAAGGCCGTCTTGGTGTACAAGTCTGATCTGTGGTCCCAGAGACAAGCTTGGGTGGTTCCACGCGTATCGCATTCAAAGAGAAATTCTTCTGAGCTACGTGTCACCCAGCATTTCGTCTATAATCTTAAGTTGAAGTCTGAGAGAGAAACAAATTTTGAGTATGTTTGAAAAAGAAACAAACGAGCTTGACAAGGAGCACCTACAAAGCGATACTAAACAGAAAAGGTCACAAGAAGAAGAAGAAGAACAACAAGCGAGTACATGCGAGAGAGGTTGGTGTTATATAGAAACAGGCTTTTAAATGTATCACCTGTACAATAGTCACTGGAATATTTTTAATACTTGCAAATGTATGAATTATAATATAAGCAAAAGTGTGTGTGTGTGTGTGTGTGTGTGTGTGTGTCCGCTCCAGGTACCGCACCTGTGGGCGGAATCCCCGCATATGCACAGTTTTGGAAAAACCGGCTCGAGCAGGGGAAGGTTTTTTAAGCCCATTTATAAGCTGATCCGATCACTTTTTTTTTCTTTTTTTTAGCCAAGGCCTATTAGCGAGAATTGGTGAAAAAAAGATGTCGGGGTTGCGAGAAGTGAGGAAACCTTGATGTAGGGGATGGGTAATGGGTGATGTGAATGGGTGGGGTGATGGGTAATGGGTGTGGGGTGAGTGATGGGTGTGTGAATGGGTGGGGGGTTGAGGGTGAGGGAATAGATGGGGGGGGTGGATGGGTAATGGCGTGAGTGACATGGGTGTGGTGGTGATGGATAAAGGTCGGTGAGTGAATGGGGGGGGGTGGTGGGTAATGGTGAGTGAATGGGAGGTGGGGTGATGGGGTAATGGGTAATGGGTGAGTGAATGGGTTCGGGGGGTGATGGTGAATAGGTTGGGCGTTAATACATACATTTCTACATCCATGGCTTTCAGGAGGAACGCTCGAAGGGGGCTATCTGGAGAGTCCTGTGTTGGTGGCCTTCGGCCCCACAATAGCCCTCGGCAGGAGCTAGCCAAAACGTCCGCCCGGAGGGCGCTTTTGTGGCTAGGAATATAATTTGCAAAAAATTACTAATTTATATTCGAATATCTTTAAAGTAATCACTATGGATTTGATTTGACTATGAAAAGTTGTCTTCAACTTTCCATATGAAGACGATCACGATCGTCTGACTCAGGACTGACTGCTTCAGACGGACTAACTAGTCAGAGCCGAGAAAAAACCAACCGAGATCGTCTAACTAGACGGAAAAAGTGCTAGTGTGACGCCGCCTTAAAGGTTCCAATGACACAACAAAGTATTAATACAATAGTTTCAAAAAATCATTGTCCTTGTTATGTTCACAAGAGCAGTCGCCCATAGAAGTACACATTCAGACTTCATTGCATATGGTAGCGACCACATTTCTGTTAATTTAGTATTCAGTGTTTTTAACTTTTATGTCATTTAACCTGATGCCAGCTTATTATGTTATTGTGTGTATATTAGCAATAAAAACTGAATTGAATGAACTTCGATTTTGACTATTTTCAGAAGGTTAAAGTAATGTCCAGACCCAAGTTTTTGGGCCGCAATTATGTTTGAATGTGTTTATGTAGTGTTTTATGCATTCAAAACACCCTAATACACCAAAAATAAATTGATTTCCAGGCATTATTTCCGTTTAAAAAACACGACTTTTGTAAAAGCGCGCGAAAAAAAAAATCTTCCTCCAACAGGGCTTACGACTGTTATGATGACGTCAGAAAACAAGGGACGCCTGCAGGCACTTGGCTGACACCTGTTCGGCAAATGTTATGATGAGCGATGATTGGACTTCGAGTGTCAGACAGTGAAATCTGTCGCCTTATGTGACAGATCGTAGAGTACGATGCTCAATTGACACCGAAAGAAATGACGCTGGTTGCGGTATATTATGAGCGAAAAAGAAACCTCAGATGGTCATGGGATCCTATATGTTGAGCCCGAGTACGAGGGTGGATGAACAGGTGTTAACAGAGCCTGAGGTTCAGCAGGACCGGCACTTCTCCAAAACATGGATTGGTAAAATAAGGTTTTAAACCAGTGTGTTGTGGAATCACAATGAAGGTACTTTCGAGAGAAAATCCCATGGTTAGTTTTGGCTATACAGTCAAAACGGTTTCATTACTCGGAAACCAATACTAGATATTAACTACAGCATAGAGTGGAAAAATATGCGGCGAGGAAGGCAGAAAGTGTGAAGCCCACCAACCACAGGGTTTTCACCACAGGGCATGCCCCACTCCACAACTGGTTACTTGGTTTACTTGGTCTTGTTAAGAGGCAAGCCTCACCAGGTCGTCATGGTGGTCACGCTGCTGCCAGTCCTGGCGTCCCTGTCTAACAGGGGCCACCGGTCTGGTATGTGTGGGACCTTGAGCACTGTCTTACGGGGTGGGGGCGCCGCCTTGTCCCAGCACACCGTGTACACAGGCTCACCGCACACCTTGTCGTCCCACCCACACACTGGGTAGCCGACTAGTTAGTGCTGCACACTCTCACCCTAGTCTTCACCGCTTGTCGTGACCACACCTCGACTACACGCACGAACGTATTAACACAATGCCAACACACAAGGCGGACAAATGCTTAGCAGCACCCCAACACACTAGTAGGCGTGTATCCACTCCTACCACATGCACTCAAACGGTACTATATCCGTCGTGTGCACACACAACTACATTTCTCGAAAGGCACAGGCCACCAGCGAGTCCTTGCTGCACACCATAAAGGATGACAATTGCATGTCGGAAACACATCATAAGCAAAAAAAAACTAATCAGAAACACCGCAAAATATCTTCAACAGTAAACTATATTACCTCTGTCGTTTTACGTGCCTCTTCGATCAGCGCGGGAACCGCAGGGAACGAGGAACCCATCCACCTGAGGTACGTCATGAGCTGAGCGCATACGTCCTGCGAAACCTTAGGGTGTTTGAAGGAAACCTGCACGGGGAATGAATTTGCAGATTTTGATTGCGGATTATTTAAAAAAACGGCTGATGGATACAAAACAGTGACGAAAGTAATGTGATTATACTCAGTTAATTGGCTATGATTTGATTGACCATTAAAATCAGTATGATGAAAGAAATGGTCTGGACGATTACTTTAACCGTATAGATAATATCACTTTCAAGTTGCGGATGTCCATAGTTGGAGTGCCGTTGGGGGCGGCTATATTAAAAGTCGCAATTTACTAGCACTAGCTACACCTAGCAGTGGCTATAATATCAAAAAGATAGCCTATAGACATTGGGGGAATAATAAAAAAACAATCACTAGGAGACTTGCCCACATCAGATGGTACCAAAAAAGTTATTGTTGGGGGTACCGGAGTCCCCATGGACATATATTGAGGAGTGAAGGGCAGGGACAAGAATGAAATCGGCCATGTGGGATGAGAGGGCGGTGGTCTGCCATCATTCGCATCAAAGATCCATTGAATTGCAAAAACCACAATCCAAGTCAAGTGAGAACAAAATGTGATCGCATCCTCAGCATCTACCACTATGCTTCAGTTGCCAAATTCCTTTACAAGCATGAGAAAAAAACATATAGAATGTACATACAGCATAAATGGCCTGAATCGAAAGCTGCAACGTCTTACACCTACAGCGCATTGTTGTATCTACAGTTCTGGTTGGTGAATGGGATTACTGTAGCGGATTAGTCACATAATAAAAAATTTCTACCGAAATCATTCTAACTTGCTGGCAGTAAGTTGTCTTCCTCTGAGAGATGCTTTTCCACCTTTCTATACAGGTTATGCTCCAGTCCCCCTACTTACCTCCTTACCAGGATACTGAGACCTCTTGAGGAAGGATACATAATCAACACATCACAACACCAAAATTTGTATTAAATGTATATTTGGAAAGGAGAGAGGAGACATATACAAAGGGATATAAATTGTTCATGGACACCTGTGCCCACTGAGTGAAATTAGTCATTGAGATGAAGCTAGTTGGACAATTATGTAGGAAAAGTAATGTTGGCATAGAGATGAGTATTAGATAAAGACAAAAAAGAACTAAAACCAACGCTGTTTGTCAGCAACAAATATAATGTACGCTAGCAGAGTGAGAGATTCTACATAAAAGATTGGTTTATGAGTTTAAATAACGATTGTGTGAGGAGACATCTAAAAGTTAATGTGGGGAAAAGTAAGGTTGATGGCATTTGAGCAGCAAAGGGACATAAAGCACAGTAATACCTCACTTAATCAGATTTAAATACATCGAGAAATTCACACTAACATTCGAACATAGCAAACCAAAGCGAACTGTTATTAATACTAACTGAAACAGTTATATCAGTTGAATCTAATACACATCCTGGAGTTTTACTGACTTTATCTACGTACACAGTCTTCCACCTAAATGGATTCCATTCAAGCGTGTTCACCATAAAACACAGTAAAATAAAGCAGTTTTCAGCAAAAACAATATGGTGAAAAAAAAAATTCTAACGGAAAGTCCATGTAGCTAAAGAAAAGGAGAAATAGAGAAACTATCAAGTTGTACGCAGCAGTTTGAAAGCAGGAAGGTCTGTGGATTAGGTATGTCGGTAAGGCATCCCTCTCTGTGAACAACTGGGAGTGCGGCTGACATGTGGAACTTGTGTGACCAGACGTTCGTGCTCCTGTTGTGATATTGTCGCAGTATGGACCTCAGAAACAAAACAGTGCAAACGTCAAACTTTCTATGTCCAATCTGGGAACATTGACCATGGCCATACCCTTGAAATGTTTAAAGCATAGACTACAGCACACTGAAACAATGTTCTGAAATGACGTTTTTTGAATGGCACTCGTGTTTCAAGAGGAGGCAGAACATCAGCTGAACGATGAACGAAGAGGTATAGGGCTACTCGCAATGACAACCAACACCAGAAAACATCTTGAATATTTTTTCATATTACCCATAGAACCCGCTTGCTCTGAAGCTAATTGAGTACGGATTCCAGAAATAGTGTGTTGAGCAAAAATGCGATTAAGGGCGACCGGACCCTTGACAATAAAATGCCATTTTCGGACCAGACCTCGAAAATTAGTTAAAAATACGTTAGGTCCTCTCAGAGTGTCTACAATTTTGCTTTTAACAAGTTTCTAGCAAGCATGACTAATCCATTCCCATGTAGAAATCTCATCATGTTTACAAAACTATTTAAATGGGATTTAAAGGGCCACTCCGTTGTGGAGACAATAAGTTTTTTTCAGTGTAAGTTATAAAAAGTGTGGGTGGTGTGAGAGATCAGAAGCGTAACTGAATCAATGGGAATTGATGTCATCGCACCACATTGGGCTACCCTTTTTACACACATTTCTTGCTTGAGAAAGGATGGACGCAATGGGCTGCCCATCAAGAAGACAGTAAGGTAGAGAAAAGTGGCAGAAATACACACGATGGGACGTCAAGAGGATAGGCAGCAAGCACATGACTAGCTATGAAAGAGGACCAACAGCAAGCTAGCGAGATGTGCGTGCGGCGTGGAGGCTCACGGCGTCCCTAGCCCTCCCTCAACCCAACTGTACACTGCCTTGTGATTGCCTTCACCAAGAACAATTTCCTTCGACACTTCTCAGCAGATCACCTACAATTGCCACAAGAGATTTCTGAGTTGCTGCTCCTGTAGTAACGAAACCAGAGCAGCAGTGTCGTCTCTTCAAAAATAACTTCCCCGCCCCCTCCCAAGATGAAGAGAGAATCATCCTCTCGAATTCCCAGCTCGAGAGCTTGGTATTAAGAACTTGCAAGAGATACGAGGATACACCACAATTAAAAACAACACATAATGGATTTGAACTGCTCAATCACCGTCAGCTGCCCAACCTGTTAAAAGCTAAAATCAGTGACACCGCGTCAGTTGTCACAGGTGATCACCACAATTTTTTTAAGTAATTGTCCTGGTGCCAATTAACTGATATATGATAATAAACACTTATTCACCTTTAACTATTTTTGTTCTCCCCATTTTGTTTGAATTTTGTAGCTGCTAAAAGCAAAAAAATGGAAGTTACTCATTGGTTCACAGAAAATGGCTCATATCTCGAAACCTAAGTTATCTGCATTTTGATGGATATTTCTCTGGTATTTTTCAAGATAATGCATATATGAAGACGTTTTCTAAAAGAAAAAAGAAAGGCAATTATATTTTATTGTGAGACATTTTCAAAAAGAGATAATATATCCATACAGATTTTTTATCCTGGAAAAAACTCATTTTTTGTCATACTTAAATACGTATTTTTTTTCTCCAAAAAAAAAAAAACGGACAAAATTTTTCTGACAATCAAAAAAACCTATGGGTCCCCTCAATCCACAGACAGGGTTTCAAAGCAATCGGTTGAAAAACGAATGCCTGATTTCGCAAAACAATGATGCCAATGTACAAAAATTTACGCGCATATTTTTTTTCTCATAAACTTTGACACATATCTCAATAAAACATTTGTATTTTTATGTTTTCAGCAGTAACAAGTACAAACCTAAAAAATAATACAAATTCAAAGGAAAAAAAATCCTTCTTAAGTAACAGGCGTCCGGTACCCTTAAACAAATTTATATTTTCCTATTGACTGCCATTAAATAGTTGAGATACATTCTTAAGACTAAAATCACATCACGACCATTCATAAAATATAAAAAAAGACAGGGATAAAACGGGCAGTCAGCGTAAATACAGCTAGCGGGAAAATCGACAAGATGAAGAGTGCAACTTAAAGGTTATATATACAAATTGTAGGAGTATATTAAATAAGATAGATTTACTGAGAAGGAACTTTTGTATTGAAGATTTGATATAATAGCAAACAGAAACAGGGATTAGATTGCAGGCAAAGTATTTAACCCAAAAAATTTTGAGTAGCGGGATATAATTTTTCAAAAGGGGACAGGGTAGGAAAGGGGGAGGCGGAGGATTGCACTATATCCCCGGATCATTGCAGTGCTGTTTTAACAATGTTATAAAAAGGGATAAATACTTGAGTCTATATGGGGGGAAAATTTAAAGAAAGGAACTGATAAGATGTTTTGGGGGGTGGGGTACAGGCTTCCAAAAATTTAAATTAAAGAGGATTCAGCTCTTTTTTGGCAGGAAAAGCAGGCTTGTAAATATAATCGTTTTTTTTTTTTAAATGCGGGGTGGGAGATTTTAATCTTAGGACATTGACTTGGTTTTTAAATTATAGAAGAAAATAAAGCAAGGATTTGTTAAAACTATTTTCAAGATAACTTTCCCTAAAGCAAGCAATCAAGGAGCCTTTTAAAGGGGAAATAATATTATAAAATTTTTATTAAAAAACCCGGGAAATTTATTTTACTGGGTGGAATTTTGGAGGTATTTTGGGAAAAAAGCGACCTTTTGCGAAATCAATTTTGATTAAATTGGGGGGGGGAATAAAGTTTTAAAAAACCCATAGGGGAAACCTGACTTCAAAAGGCTAATTATGTAGGATTAAAAGACACCGGGGGAAAAAATTAAACAGGGAAAAAGGGGGAGTGTGAGTTGAGATCTGTGGTGGGGAAACGGAGGGGGTGTCTTTGAGGTCTTGGGGAAAAGGGATTTAATCCCCTTTTTTCAGTTTTTTAAATTGAACGTCAAAAAAGAAAAATTCCCTTATAGGGCGATAAAATCGGGGAAAAAGGCCCAAGTGAATAACTGATTTTTTTTAAACCAACATGGGGTAAAAAGGGACATGTATAAAAAAAATTTAAAGGGGAGGGGCATTTGAATAGAGAGAAATTATAACGAATGGCTAAACGTGAAAAAATTAACAAAAAGCCAAAAAACAATTATGAGTTTAAGGGTTTGGGCAGGAAAGGCAAAAAACCGATCCTAAGGTATTTTTTTCAGGTTTATAAAACAAAGACTGGGGAATTTTTGGGGGCCATTAAAAAATGACAGGGGGAAGATTGAAAACATGGCAGAGGATTTTTTAAAAATTTTTAAATGATTATTTCTTTAATGTTTTTACTCAGCGGGATAAACGAAGGTGGGCCTTTATGTACAACAGATTTTTAGAGGAGAGGATGATGAAAAACTAAAAGATATTGTGATAACAAAGGGAAATGGTAGAAGGTATAGACAAAATTTGAAAAACTTTTAAGTCACCAGGACCAGATGAAGTGATCCAGAGTATTAAAAAAATGCAAAGGGGTTTTTAGTGAGGCGTTGTGAAATTTTTTTTAGGAAATAGTTTGAATGGGGGAAATTTGCCTTTAAATGGGAAAGGAAGGGAGATTTATTTCCCCATTTTTTAAGAAGGGAGATAGAGGTTAATGTCAAATTATCGCCCCCAATTACCCTAAATTCAGGGGTTGGGTAAATTTTTTGGAATCTTTTTTAAAAGCAAAAACATTAGAAAGCCCCTTGAAAAGCATATTTTTGGGGGAAATGTTTTCCCCAACAGGGGTTTCACCAAAGGAAAATCATGCCCTCCCCCAAAATTTTATTGGTTTTTATGGGAAATTTTTGAAACCCCGAAAATGATGAGGATTTGATATAGAAAAACCGGGACTTTAGAAAGGCATTCGAAAAGGGTGCCAAAACGATAGCTTTTAAAAAAGGGTTTAAGGCTCATGGAATAGAGGGGAAAGGGTTTCTTCTTTGGGGTTTAGATTTTGGCTAGGTAATGGGCACAAAGGGTTCCAATTAACCCTGAGCCCCAAAAATTTAATTTCCTTGTTTTTTTGGTACCATAAGAAAATTTTTTAGTAAATACAGTAAAACCCTTTAAATAACCCCGCACGTAGGGGCTCTGGCCCTTCCCGAGTTTTTTTCGATGTGCTGAGTTATGCCATGTCCTCCTCTAAATAGGGGGGGGGAAAAAAAAAAAAAAAAAGTACTACATTAAAACATAAAAAAAAAACCCTTACCAGTGAAGGGATAAATGTGCTGGATTTGATATCAAACTCAGCACAAATACCCACGCAGGGAAACCCACCTCCCCTCCTCCTTCCCAAAGAAATTTTTAAACCTTTTTTCCCCCGGGGCAGGCTAAAGGGCCCTTTCAGGCTTTTAAATTTCTTCCCCTTCCTGCGGGGAAAAACCCCCTTTGGGCTTGATGGAGCTAACATCTTGATTACAGTCTGTATAAATGTAACCCAAAAACACTTAAAATAGGGGGCAAATTAAAGAAAAGGTGGAACCATGCGTAGGTTGTGCCGTTTTTTTTGTCCCCAAAGGCCCCTTTCCTTGGTTACAACCCCAATCCAATAACATTTTCTGAAAGGTGTTTACTACTTTGTGAAAATTGTTTGCAATATTTTGCTTTGATTATTTTTCGGCTCCTCCAAGCTTGTTGTGTTTTTAAAGGGCAAAAACCAATCCTTTTTAAATTTCGACAAAAAACGTTTCGTACCCGACGGTGCTTTGACGACATAAAAAAGGCTCAGCTGACACCTAAAAACGCTCGTTCCCGCCCTTTTGGGTTTTATTTTGCCACCTATTTTACGTTTTTTTGGGATTACATCAAAACAATACGGGTATTTCAAATGTCAGCTCCATCACGAAAGGGGGTGCCCTCCAGCAAAAGGGGAATAAAATTTTAAGAGCCTGAGCCTCAGGAAAAGTAAAGGGGGAAACAAAAATACGACTTTTTATGCGATTTGACGATTTTCCGAGTGAAGCGAAGGGGGCCCTTATAACATCAATATCCCGAAATACTTTTTTTTTGCCAATTTTTCTTTTTTAACCATGTTCACCAAGAGGTTGTGAGGGCATATATGCCGAGTGAAACCATGAGATGCTTTTTTAGATGGGGGCGGTAGCAGAGTGGTTAGGGGGTCACCGGGTGGCTTTTCTCGAAGACCCAAGTTGATCCCGAGTGAGCCCCCAAAAAATCCACTTAAAAACCCTTTCGGGCACCGTCGAGTGGCCTAAAAACCCCCAAAAGCCCTGTCCATTAACTCCCCCTTCGACTGTGATGCAGGGGAGGACAAAAGGGGGCGGCATGACCCTCTAATCACGGAAATCATTTCCCGGGGCCGGATTAAAGGGGGGGCTCCCGGGGCCTAGCCCCGGGTTTTTTTTCCCCCCACCAAAGGGCCCCCACCATATGTATATTATTTTTAAGCAGTAATATTAAAAACTTTGGGCCAATTTAAAAAAAACCCCAAAACATTTTTTTGCCTGTCTCTTTTTTTTAAATCCTTTATCTTGAATACCAGTCTTTTGCATTAATTTCTTTGCCAAACATAGGCCTCAAAATCCCCACAAAGTGCTTAATTTTCGTGCGAATAAAAGGGCCCCCAAAAACGGGAGCCCCAGGGCCCCCACAGCTTTGTCCAGCCCGGGGCCCTCATATAAAAAATCCTGCCTCACCCCCCGGGCGACAGCCAACCATCACAGCCCTCGATTTGGGGGCCTCCGGGGCCCTCCCCTTCCCCCCCTGTAGCTCACTGCCTCCCACACCTAAAGGGTTTATAGGTGTTTTATAAAAAAAAAAAAATAAAAAAAAAAAAAATTAAAATAAAAAAAACCCTTTGTTTTGCCAATCCCCTATTTTAAAAATAAAATTCCCGGGTTAAGGGGCCATTTTATAATGCTTTTACTGTATAAGCAATATTTTTTTTAAAAATATACCGGGTTTATACCCTTATCCCCAAACTAATTGGGGTTATTTTCAGTTTTTTTTGGGTAATTTTAAAATGGTTTAAACGACATAAGTTTTTTTTTATAGCAAAGGAAAGTTTCTGGGCGTAAAGGGGTTTAAATGGTTTCAAATCTGCGGGGGGCCCGGGTAACGAGGGGAAATTTTCCCAAAAGGGCCCTTTTTTGGGGCCCCTTACTTTTTTTTTTATTTACATCAAGGGCCTTTGGATAGGGGGATTAGTAGTGAATCAGCAATTTTGGGGATGATACAAAAGGTAGGTAGGTTTTATTAGATCACAGTTGATGAAAATTTTTTTGAAAAGGAGACTTAGATAAATTAAATGAGGGGGGCCAGTTTAGATGGCAGATAGAATTTAAATATTGATAAGTTTAGCGTAATGAATTTTTGGTGGGAAAAAATCCTGGAAAAGGGGTACACCATATCCCAATGTATCGCGGGAAAGATCAAGGGTGAGAAAAATCTGGGGGTGCGGGTAAGCTCAGACCTCCGTCCTAGAAATCAAAGTATTGAAAACTAGAAAATCGACCTAAGGGTGTTAGGGTTTATTTTCCAGAGTGTTTAAAAATAAAGGGCTGAGGTTTTTTCTAAAACTTTAATTTTTCCCCTAGTCAAAGGGCCCCACCTAATTATAAAGGTTTCAGTTTTTGGTCCCCTGTATTACAGGATGGATATTGACTTGTTTTTGAATCAGTGCAGAGAAGGATGCCAAAATGATTCATTTGGGTGCGTAACTTTAGTTTGAAAGAGATTGAAAATATTTAAAATTTTCCCCTCACCTCGGAGGCGTAGAGTAAAGGGGGGGATGTGATAGAAGTTTTTTAAATGGATAAAGGGATACAATATAGGGATGTAGGAAAATTTTTTTAAAGGGTTTGTAACCCGGGGAAAAAACGAGAAGAACGGAATTTTGCTGGAAAAGCGTAGATTTAAAAAAAAAGGAAAATTTAGAAAAAATGGGTTTCCAAATAGGGTGGTGAATGTTTGGGTTTATTGATTGATTGATTATAGTTTTAAAAGGGGCCGCAACTGCGGGGGTTTTTGACGCCTGCTTACAGAAGATACATGTAAAGTAAAAAATAAAAAAAAAAAATTTTAAAATAGAATTTAAAAAAATTTAAAAATTTCAAATACATAAAAGAAAAAGAGTACATTAAAAACAATAATAAATTTAAAAATTAAAAAAATCATAACTTGTTGAAAGGGGGAGCCTTCCCCCAATAAAAATTTTGGACTTCATGTCCCGGAAGAACACCTCCTCCCCAAAAACCAAGGGGGGAGGGGAAGCACCGTCCGACCTGCGACACCGGGACAAAAATTTTCCACGTTTCCCCAAACTGGGACCCCTTTGCCAGCAAAATGGGCCCCACAGTTTTTGGGGGACCAAAAAATCATCCCAGTAAGGGGGGTGGCCCCCCCCCAGGGGGACCCTGAGTATATAAGTGTGACCAATACGAATCGTGCCAAGGCAGTCTCCCATCTCCGGGAGAGACCGCAGTAGCTCCAGTCCCTCGATACTTTGGCGGATGGTGCGGTTTTTTTTGCCCCCATAGTAATCCAACGTTTTTTGCCAACTGTTGTGAAATGATCTATGGATTTCCGACGTAGGGCCGTAGCCGGCCACTGCAAAAAAGTGATAGAGCTGGGCTTTTTTTGCTTTCAGCTTTTGCCCAAAGGGATCAGCTTCCTCATTCCCCGGGAACACTTTCCTTTCCGGTACCCCCCCCCCCCAAACTGAACCCTCCCGGGCCCCGCCTCTTGAAACGATAAAACCTTCCAAGGGTGGCATTGACCAGCGGTGAGGAGAGTTAAAAAATTTCATAGTGATTGAAGAAACACTACAAGAATCACTAAAATTGTAAAAGAAAAAATCTGGAAAGGGGGAAAAATAATCATGAAGCATATAAAATAGCACTTATTTTTAGCCGTAAAAACAGATGAACACTTTTGGAAAGGGTGACCCTTTTTTTTAAACGATGGGGAAAACGACAACCCTTCCAAATCCCCTTCCCTCTGATTTGGAACCATCATAAGACAGGGACCGAACTCTGATGTTTTCAAAAGTGGTCTTTAAAACCCGGGGACGGCCAACCTGGGAGGGAAAGCCCTTTTGGGAGCGGGAAAGGGTTTTTCAAAAGGACACTTTTGGGAGAACCCATGGACCGACTGTCGTAGGCCCATGCGGGCAGATCCGTAAAGCAAAGGGGAAAGGGTACGGGCCCCCATAAAAGCTTTTCAATCGGAAAACCAAGGGGGTTTGGTAACTTCTTCGCCCATGGTAAAAAATTGCCCATCCTGAATCACAAGACACAGCCCCGGCAAACTATTGGTCCGGGGGGCGTTTTTGGGGGCGTAAACCAAAATCTTAACCCGGGGGGAAATTTGGGGTTTTAAAATCTAATGGAGGAACCAGCATCCACCAATAGACTTTGGGGTTTGGGGATGCCTGAAGCCCCGGTTGCCAGAAAAGGGCACCAGCATGAGGGGGCCCAATCCAGCAATCCGCAGTCCCATTTGGGGGTTGGGAGAGGAGTAAAACTTCACTCCATATTTCCCAAACTTCGAAAGGAAAGTGAGGGGGTGAAGATAGGGAGTGTAGCGGGGATCAGCCCCCCAGCTGGGGGTGGGGAGAGGACTTTCAGTAAGATCCATGGTCCGGAGACAGTCAGTCCCCTTTAGAGCACGAAGGTTTAGGCAAACCCCAAATCTTTTAAAGGGCAAAAATGTCCTAAAAAACCCCCTCTCTTTCCCCACATGGTATTCTCTTCCCGTAAAGATGTAAGGGCTGGGGGCCCGGGGAATAAACCCACGGGTTTTTTGCAAAAATGAACCCCCTACAGTCTTCGTTGGAGAAAAACCCGAAACCACGATTCGTCGTCCATTCCCAAATTTATCAATAGCAAGTTGAAGTCCTTTTCTCTGCAACCGACATCCTGGAAGCAGCAAAAAGAATTTTAATAAAACAAACCACGTTTTAATGTACTAACAATCCCCCCCTTTTTGGCCCCGTTTTTTTCATCAAAAATAAACCCTTTATGGCCCCCAGCGAACAGGCACACCAAGACCTACCTTTGGGGTGCCACCCGGAAGCGGGGTTCGAAGACAGTATGTTGCCAAATCGAAATCAAGAAACCCGGGGTTTGGGTAGGAAAAATCTGGAGGAACACAGGCAAACCCCTTTAGCCCCCAAAAATCATACGAGATTGGGAATATACCGTGCCTTTCCCAAACCTGTCGTAAGCCTTTTCAAGGTCGAAAAAGTGGTCCCCCCATTGGTTTTTCGAGAGGCAAATGCCCCGCCTAGGAAAGGGCTCTAAGGAAAAAGCGCTTCCGGGAGTAAGTGTCTTTTCGGCCCACACTGAGAACGGGAAAAAAGTTTTCCCGTTTTCCAAAAAACCCCCCAAAGTCGACCATTTTACCATTTTTTTTTGAATAACTTACAAAAACCATGAAGTTTGGGGTAAAGGGGGGCCCAAAATTTGTCGGAGGGGGGGGGGGGGGGGGGGGGTGGTCCTTCCCCGGCTTAGGGGGTCGGGAAACCCCCCCCCGCCACAACCCCAGCACTTGGGAAGGTTTTCCTTTAACCAGATCCTTTATAGATGCTCAAACAAGAAATCTAGAGCCTCATCTCTTAGATTTACAGAGCATCGCATATGGTTAAAAATCCCTTGGGGCCCGGGGAAATTGGGCACGCAAAACCTTTTATGGGGTTGACATACTCACGAGGTGAAAAAGAACTTTTTAAGAATTTCCCCCCCTCTGGTGAAAAATCTATGCCCTCTCTGTTCTTGTGCAGTCCCGTCCCCAGCACTTGGAGACGCAAAAGAAAAAGATTGGGGGGAAAGATTTGGGAAAGCACTAATCGTCAGGTGGTCAAAAGCCGAGTCTATTGGGTCTTAAAGGATCTTGGGTAAAACATGGATGGGGAAAAAGGTGGATATAAGGGAGAAATTAAGTAACCCGGGAAATACCTTTGTGGGGGTCTCTGGCCTCCCTTTTAGCTTCCTTATTTTCTTAAAGTAAAGTAAAAATCACAAAAATTTTGTGGGCACTACAAATTTTAAAACTAAGTAACAATTCAAACCTCGATATAACCCACCTCGTTTTTTTTTTTTTTTTTTTTTTTTTTTTTTTTTTTTTTTTTTTTTTTTTTTGCTATTTCCGCTTATCCCCCGCTCAATTGTCAACTAAACATAATGTTTATTTTCTCATTTTATTTTTGGAATGTTTGGGGGTTTTAAAGGAGTTTTGATTATCAATAAAAAATTATATATTAAAAGGGAAGAGCTTTGTTCTTAGGGTGAATTTATTTTTTTGGTAAAAAGGTTTTGGTTTTTTAAAAAAACCCCCAAAATCCCCCCTTTTATCGGGGCCGAGTTCCTGCACTACCTAAATATAACCCTGGTAAGAAATCCTTAAACCCCTAAAAAAATTAAAATTATAATTATTAAAAATATAATTATATATTATAAAATTTTATATTATAAATAAAATATTTTATATATATTATTATATAATATATAAATATATTAATATAATAATGAGCATTATCATGATAAAAACTACCTTTGGAACCACGGCTGAATCTCAATTTGTTTACCTTTCCAAGATTTTGGGCTTGACAGCTACACGGTCTGGTTTTTTTTGTGATTATCCTCTTTTATTTCATGTGTAGGAGTGGCCCCAAATTCCATGATGCCGTCACTGCTTACCCCCCAAACATAGCTACACGTCGGTTGTGTTTGTGATTATTTCTCATTTATTTCAAAATTTTTTTTTTTTTTTTTTTTTTCCTTTTTTTGTCATATATTTTTCCACCCTTCGGAAAATACCCTGCTATAAGGGAAAATGGGTTTTTAAAACGGACCATCCTCCCCCCCCCTTTAGTCCGTTATATCGGGGTTTGACTGTACTGTTTGTGGTTATACTAGGTAAACCTATGTCTTTGTATGTACCTTTTCTACTAATATCTCCATTATTCTGTTGTAAAAGTATACCGATTAATTTCTAGCGTAAACCCTGTATAGAAATGTATAAAATACCACACCCCCTCTGACGCCGTGGACGCCCGCGGCCCCTCCCCCCTCGCGGGAAACCTCGGGGAGACAAAATTTTAAAGACAGACTTTTTATGTGTGTTTTTTTACCTATTTAAACTCAAAAAAGACTTGCTCGTACTTTCCCGTCTCCAAATCTACTTTATCCACTTCCCTTTAAATCCTGAATACTTTTGGCATTAATCATTTTTTGCATCAAGGTTTGTTCCAGGTTTCCCATCTTCTATAGGGGAACTGTATTTTTTTTATGCCCCTCTTGCATTTTGCCCTTTTAAAATTTCTTCTCATGCCTCTTGCACTTCTACCGTCCCACACAAACAGATCTTCTCTTTTTTTTTTTTTTCCAGACCCTTGATGCTCTATAAAATGCTAAAAAATCTCCCCTTTCTCTTCTTTTCTAAAGGGTTTGGGGATTTTAGTCTTGAAATCTTTCCTCATATGGAAAAATTCTCAGCTTGGAGCCTTTTTTTGTGGCTGCTCTTTTTTTTCTCCCCCTTCTTCCTTATTCCTTCTTTTTAGGGGGTGACCAATCACTGCCACATTTTCCCAAACCCCCTTGGTCAAATAAAAGATTTTTTCAATTTCTTTAATCCTCTTCATCCGGATATTTGAATGCCTTTTTAAATTTTCCTCAGCAACTGTTTAGTATCTCCGTGATCTTGTTTAATCTTCTCAGTAAAAATTGTCCGTAATCCATTTTTTCCCAGATTTTTTTTTTTCCCCCTTTTATTTTGTTTATACATTCTTTCCCTCGAATACTTTCCCTCTCTGTCTTTTTTTTGCTACTGCCCACTTCCAAAATTTAAAACCTTTTTTAGCATTAAACCCCATTTCCCATATTTGACTCCATCTGAAAATTTTGTCTAGACCTTTTGAAAACCCTCCAGCCCCTTTTTACTTCTATTTTTTTCTTGGAAATTTTTAGCACATCAGGAATAACCTATAACTGTTCCTCCCTCTGTCATTATTTACATAGACCAAAAACTTACGGGGGCCCAAATACTGATCCTTGAGGAACTCCACTTATCACACTGACCATTCTGACTTCTGATCTTTTATTACTGTTCTCATCTCTTTTTGCTCAAAAAGTCTTCCATCCACTTCGAAAACCCCCTTAAATCCTCCTACATGTTCTACTTCAAAAGCAGTCTCTTTTGGGTCCTTGTCAAATGCCTTCTTTAGGGGCCAAATTATCAATCGACCCACCCCTCTTTTCCTGTGTCACATCGTCCTATCGAGTAAAACTTAAAAAATTCCTTGTACATGACATTCCTCCTCTAAATCCGAACTGGGGCCCCCTGCGAGTGTGTTTTTCTCTTCCAAAATTTCAACCATCCCTTTCCTTCCAAAAATTTTTTAACTTTTGCCACTAACTTTTTTTGTGAACTGGCCCGAATTTTGGTTCTTCTTTGTCTCCTCCTTTTGGGGAATTGGCACAATATTTTTCTCTTTTCAAAAAAACAAAGCGGACTTGCTCCCTTGAATCTCTCATTACCTTGTAACTTTCCTGCTATTTGGGTTTCTGCACTTTTCTTATCCAAAATTTGACCTCCATCTGGGCCCCGGGCTTTTTCTCACATCTTGACTTTCCATTACCTTTTTTTCTTCTATTATTCTACTTTTATGTCTTCCATTATATTTTCTTTTCATTAATTTTTCGTTTTAAATTCACTTTCCTTTAAAAACAGTCTTTGCACTTATTCATCAAACCCCAGCCTGTTTTAATGCCCTTCGTACCTTGCCTCCTACCTTCAGCTTATCATTCCTTCCTTGTTTTCTTTTTTTCCATTTATATTCTTAGAAAAGTTTTGGGTTTAATTCTTACATTTTTTTTTTATATTTCTCTCAATTTTCTTTTTTTCTTCCTTCGGGTTCTTTCATATTTATTTTTAGTTGTTTTGTACTTCTCCCAAGGTTGATACCTCCTTTTTTCCCCAAATATTCCCTGTTTTTTTTTTCTTTCTAGTCTTGCTAATTCACTTTTTTGTTAAACCCCTTCATTCTTTTTCTTTTTTTCCGATAATATCCTTGGAAATAACTATTTTTTTCCTTCTGTGTAAATTCGGTGAACCTCCCATTTTTTTTTTGGGGACCCTTTTTGCATGGGAAAATTTTCCGTCTGTCTCTCCGAAAAAATTTTTTTATCCGTCAGTCTGCTTTTCCATAATTGTATCTTCCTTTCTTTGTTTTTTTCTCTTTTCCCCCTCTTTTTTCTATCATTTTTTCAAATTCAAAAGTAAAATGGCCCCCCCCTTTCCCCGTGGGGGGACGAAATCTACTTTACTAAATTCCTTTTCCAGTTCTTTTTTCAATAGTAGGTCTTCTTAAATGGGTCTTCGTACCTCGAATATTGTGTTCTCTTTAAACCACGGTCAGATGTTTTCATTACCAATCCAAAATGTACCACCCCCATGAGTCTTCTCCTCCCTTTATATACCATTCTTCCCCAGCAAAATTCTTTGCAGTTAAATCTCCCATCTAATTATTTCTCACAATTTTTTTCCATCGTATTCTTTAAACATTTGTTTCTCTTATCTGTCTCCAACTCTTCTCTCCAAAACCCGGGAATTTTTTCTTGGTGGAATTATACGGTACAAATCTCTTATTCTTCCTTTTTTCATCACCAACTCTACCTTCAACACCTCGCCACCCTCCTTTTTTTTCCCCATTCCCTACTACCACTTCTTCCTTGTTTTAAAAAAACCATTAAAAACCACCTCCCTTTTTCTGATTTCTGTTTTGCCTCCATACATTATGTGTGTGTGTGAGGACTCTGTACACAGGGATTAAAACCTGAGAGGACTCTACTATAACGTTTTCCTGTACCATAACGTTATACTCTGGGTACTACTATGTGTAAATGAAACAGATAAATTATATTGTAAACTAAACAGATTCTCTTTTACATAAAATCTGGGTACTAGCCTAACAGCTCGTAGCACGACTCACCAAACCCACTCATCTCAGAGTAAGTATGTTACCTCGTCATCCTTGAACAATTAGTGACACCAAGAGGGTAACAGTACAGTAACAGTACATGCATAAATATTGAAGATAAAATTATATTTTGAAGTGGGAAGTCACAAAACAGAAGAGGACTAGAGGCTTGAGGTGACGAAAAAGAAAAACTGAAAATGTGTTGTTTTTGATATTTTTCATTGTGCAAATAATTATTCATAAACACCTTGCATACACCAACAGATTTAGTGAGATATTTGACAGTTCTACCTTTTTCTCTCTTGGCCCATGCAACCCTCCTCCTGGCAAATTACTCATGCTCTCATGCAAAGGGATGCCCCCTAAGTTAAGAGCTGGCAGTCTAGAAATAAAGCAATAACAAAAGGGTTTTTTCCCAATTTTTTTCACAATTTCATTTTTGTTCTAAACAATTTTGTGCGTAACTTTGGAGCTTTGATGCGTTAAACAAATTTTGGTACCATTTTTTTTTGCATAACATTGAATTTTCGTTAAGCGAGCCGTTAAGCGAGCGAGCAATGTGGAAATTTATAGTCACAAACATATATCTAATTTGAGTTCTTACCTATGGAAACCCATCATCTATCTCATCCCGACACAATACCCCAACTAGTCAACTAACTAGGATACTTATCGGTGGATAGTAGGGTTGATTGGTTGTAGGCTTAATCAATATTGCAATGTCTTGTTATTCGAAGTGGTCAACGTGATCGAGGCCGCCCGTGAAGGGCAGAGGCGGAGGGCGGAAGGAGTGTGTTTTTGATATGGGCGTCAGGAGGTTTTCACACCAAGGTATCTTGACGCGGCGGATATAATCAGTGTGTCGTATTTTAACACGTCCTATTGTTTTTATCACTTATATGTACAAAATGAACATATGTACAGTTCTTCTCGTTATAATCAGAGAAGAGATGTTAATCCCGTGGGGGCTGGAGGGGAACTTATATATACAAGCACGTATATATTTAATAAGAGATGTTACTCCCGCGAGGGTCTGGAAGTATACTAACTTCGTGGGTGGCGGCGAGGCCCCCGCTACTAATCCCTAGCCACGTGTATAATTCCCAGTGGCTAGTATCGAATGGGCGGCAGCCAATAGCCAATGACCACTGCTTCAAACCAAGGGTGCTAATTATTTAAGGTGCAAATGCTTAATAACCACTGGGAATATTCATTTATATTATCCCAGTACAGGGGAGGTCCCGTTATACGAGCATTCGGTTAACGAAAATCCGATGATACGAGATGTGTAAATTAGGGTCTATTTTCAATATACGAGATCGAAAATCCAATGATACGACATTTTAAACTGGGGTGAGTAAAATTATCAAAGTTCAAAATGCGCGCCCTACCACTCCCGGGCTGGACAAAGGGGGATTTGGTTGACCCCAAGTGAGGTCACCCCTAGCAAGCCGTGACCTGAAGGGTAATTAAGCATATGGTGCGGCCTGACATTTAGGGGTAATTAGCAGGTGCGGGCCCCAACATTGGGACTGCAGTCAGGTCGCCCCTAGCAAGGCATGACTTGAAGGGTAATTAAGCATATGGCGCGGGCCTGACCTTTAGAGGTAATTAGCAGGTGTGGGGCCCCAACCTTGGAACCGCTACACTACCTTCTCTTGTATCACGTGCGTCCCATACAGTACAACGTCTTTTTTTGCTTGTTGTGCATGTTTTATGTTTAATTAATGTGCAGTTATGTTATTTTGTGTGCTATTTTCTCTTTCAGAATGCTTTTTCTACAGAATAGGTTTTTTTTTTTTTTTTTTTTTTTTTTTTTTTTAAATTGATGGGGTCCTGGAAACCAAAACCATATTTTACCATTAGTTATGTGTTTTCGTTATACGAGATTTCGCTTTACAAGTATGCCAGGTGGAACCTAACTGCTCGTATCTTCGGGACCTCCCTGTACTTTTCATTTACTTAAATTACCTTAATTAATACCCATTACCATTATAACTATATATATACATCCCTACGCACCCCCTTTGATGAGCGGCCAATACCTCCCTCACAAGGGTGGGAAACAAAACACCACTCTATCAATTATTAGAGGGTGGTTGGTGGATAATTTCCACACCTACATTAAACAGGGTGACGGTCTACGTATGTGCACATATAAGGAGGGTTATTTTATAGTGGTACCTACAATAGAGACTCATACAGCCCCCAAATGTCCTCTGATGCATTCACCGTCGAAGGTAGAGTTAATGGACATCATGTGGGTGTTCTCTTTCGGCCACTCAACGTGTAGAAATATTTTGGCACCTGACGAATATCAAACTTGGAGTACTGAGCTCGCCACTTTTTCTTCTTCTTTCTGTTTAAACATCAGTTTTTCCCATAATTTTTATGAGGTTAGATGGCGATGATACGCTTCCAACTACTATCTCTATCCATTGCCTCAACTTCATCGCCCAATTCAATGCCCAATGCTGCAGATCCTCTTCAACACACTGCCTCCATGTCTTCCTTGTTCCTTGGCCTGCCCGGTGGACGGCGACCTGGAACTTCCCTCTAACAGCTCTCCCAATGCTTTACCACCTTCTCTCCTCTTCACGTGCCCAAATAATCTTAATCGCCTTACTCTCAGCACTGTACTCGGCATCTTCAATCCACATTTTCTTGCCACCTCTTCACTGGACACTTCATCTCTCCCATGTGATTATAGTCATATACCTCAACATTCTCTGATCACAACCAACCAACACATCCTCCAACTTCTTCGTCAAAGCCCATGTCTCAGAACCATACAGCAAAACTGATTCATACATACTTCAAATAATCTTCCTCTGTTTTTCAGTGGAATTGTTTATCGCCAGTCCCACTATCTCTCTCCACTTCATCCATGTAGTTGCTACTCATGTTCTTACTGCTCTCTCCACTCCACCCTCGCTATCTAACATATCACCAAGATAACAAACAGTTTCACTTCTTCTATTACATCACCATTCACTTCTATAGTTTCTACCTCTTCCTCTTCTGGCGGCCCCCTCTGTTGATTCTTCTTATACACACTGGACAGCAGAAATCTACACCCCTTTCAGGTTTCCTAGTCCCGAACATCTTTTATGGCACCACTTGTCACATTCCTTGCAATGAATTGAGTTTATTCCTACTCCACTACCGCACACTCCACAGGGAACCTTCCCACTTGTATATTTTGCTCTATTTTCTTGCCTGTTACCATTTTCACTTTTTTCATCCTTCCTTGAAACTTTTGTGCCACAAAAACATTCTGTTTTGGGGCATGGCATTGTCACCAAATGCTTTCTGCAGCAATCTTGCTGGTCTTGAAGCAAAACCTGATACAGGTTCTTTGTTCTGTTAGATCTATCATTGCAAAATTACCGCACCAACTCAAAGAAAAGCTACAAAAATCAGCAAATCTCAGCTACATGTCCACGCATGCACACAAATGCTAGCACAAGGTTCACTTAGCAGTGAATAGGAACGCACAAGCCGAGGAGTTGTGACCTCATATTCCTAGCAGAGCTGAGGGTGGGGATCCTTTACTCCTGTAAGAGTGAATGTTGAGTATGTATTACCTACTTGTATTTACCTAGTTGTAACATACAGGAAAAGAGCTATGCTCGTACTGTCCCGTCTCCAAATCTACTATTATCCAGTTTGCCTTTGAAGTCCTGAATACTTCTTGCATTAATCACTTTTGCAATCAAGGTTGTTCCAGGCTTCTATGCTTCTATATGGGAAGCTGTATTTTTTTATATCCCTCTTGCATGTTGTTCTTTTCAATTTCTTCTCATGACCTCTTGTACTTCTGTCGTCCCACACAAACAGATCTTCTCTATCAATTTTTTCCAGACTCATTGATGCTCTCTATACATTGCTATAAATCGAATGTGTTTGAGTGAAGGTAGTGTGAACCCTTGTTATAAAAGACAAAAAATAGTTTGTATGCCACACCCTAAAGAGGTAAAGTGTTTCCTAGGTATAGAAAAAAAATAATAATATAAAAAAAAAAAAAAAATAGCAATTTTATGAAAAATCAATACAAATGATAAATGGTCCTGAAAGGCCTCGGAAATTCAATGTGAATTTAAAATACTTGTCGCCATTTGCAATGAGCAAAAAATATCTAACATCAATGATGCTGCACCCCACAAGCCAAATATAGCCGAAGTTGGCGCTGACGGCCTATGCAGGTAATAGGCCTCGATTCAGTCTCACGGTGCAATCGCTGGTTTGACACGTAATCATCCCAGCGATACCCCATGATTCTGTGAAGACACTTATTACCAAAGCAATCGATTAGTCTCCAAATCGCTATTTAGTGTCCATGTCTCACAACCATAGAGTAAGACAGGGATCACAAGCGACTTGAAGATCCGGATCTTTGTCCTCCTGCACAGGTACCGACAACGCCAAATACTCCTGCTGAGCAAGTCCATAACACCGTGGGCTATGCCAATCCGCCGTAGAGATTCTTTGACGTGACCCGCCGTCATTATGGACTACACTACTAAGGTATGTAAAATTTTGCAAGATCTCAATGTCCTCACCACATGCATGAACAGACTGTACTGTTTCATCTAGAAGCCTCCAAAACACCTGGACCTTGGGTTTTAACCGGGGAAACCCCCCCAAAGGGTTCCCC
>JACEEZ010003419.1:0-10937 GCA_016584305.1 Chionoecetes opilio
ATTTTATAGATAAAGCCCTGATAAAATTTAAACATTTGGAGTTTTTACCCCCTAAAACAAAAGTAACATTGGGAAAAATACAGGACTCCCTACTTAGACATTCGGGGGGTTTTGTATGAACTTGCAATGTAAAAAGTTATCCCATTACTCTTGTCAATACTGAACACTCCCACACACACCACTGTCAAAAAAAAAGTACGTACAGCTTTCCCCCAAAATTTTATAAAACGTCCTATTTTGTTCATTTAATGGCCCTATACAGCTTTAGCCCAATATTACTCAACAGTCCTATATTTGTTCCCCTTAAAGGTCTATACAGCTTATAGCCCAATTCCCAACAGTACCTATATTGTATCATTTAAAGGGTCTAAAAGCTTATACCCCAATATTACTCAACAGTCCTATATTGTTCACTTAAAGGGCCCTATACAGCTTATAGCTCAATATTATCAATAGGCCTGTATTGTATCGCTTAAGGGGTCTATACGTTTTATAGCCCAATATTACTCAACAGTGCCTATTTTGTACAGTTTAAATGGTCACGTATCGCTTATACCCCCAATATTTTTTAAAAACCCAAAAAAAAATTTCTAAATCGCCGCGGAAGAAAAAAAAAACGGTCGGAGGGCAAACTTTATTCTCGAAAAACCCCAAAGAAAAAAAAAAAAAAAAAATCCGTAACAAAATTTTAACGCGATCTTAAAAGTAAAATATTGACTAAAAAGCATTTCTGGGCCTTTTAGTGTTTTGTTTTGTTTAGCTTTTCTCACACTATGTAGATAAAATCCCCGAAAACAAAGAACTCCGTAACGTAACACTGTAGTTCGTAACATGGAGATCCATTCTTTTCTACGCTTTCCAATAAACCTTTTTACACATCCGTAACACTTATAAAATCTTCGTAACACATTTACCCCCTTTACGTAAAAACACCGTAAAAAAACTTTAACCCCCTTTAGGTCCATGCGTATTTCCTTGTAATTGTGTAAACATTGACAATTTTTAGTGACTATAAACCAAGTTTTTTAAGCTTGACCTGTTTTTGTTCCTTGGCCACTACTTTATGGGTATTTCAGTGACTTTTTATTAGTTTTATGGGTGACAATTTTATATAGCAAAGGGAAAGATTGGGCGCGTGAAGTTGAACCTGGACTGGGGTTACACGGGAATTGGTTGACACAAAACGTTATGGCGTTTCGTTATGTCCTTGCCTTGTGAAGTAACGGTTTCACATTACGACAACGACACAGAGGCCACCACAGGGGTTCCGTAAACAACAACCCCCACATCAGAACCGTAACATATGCCACTAACAAAGGTGGGCACCCAAACTGTTAATCCGTTAATCTGTTAATTAAACGAGGTAACATTTTCGTAAAACGATTTTAACTTTTAATGTTAACTTGGAAATCCTTATCGGACCTCAATTAACTTCCGTGTCCATTTAACTTTCCGTTAACATCACGTCCGCTAACCCAAAAAAAAAATTTAATTTAAAAAAAACAGGTAAACGTTTATAAAAAGTTCTATTATTTTAGATTTTCAATTAATACAGATGTAGAGGTCTTACTAAGGGCCCGTACTTTTATTAAAAGCTTTCGCAACAGGGCTGTGGCGAAACGAACAGAGGTTCGCCAGGGCTCAGCAGTGATTTCGTACTTTTTTAAACGCCACAACGACGCAGCTTCCGCGCAGGGCTGCCTCCGCAGGCTCTGGGCGAAAAGGAGAAAAGTATAGAAGTATTGGATAGCTTGGCGAACGTGAGTTATGGTGAGGACGTCCCTCTCCTCACCGGGCGATCAACATTTTGCATGCAGTTTATTACTTTTTACAATATACTAAGCAAAATGAATGAGAAGGAAAAACCATTGCGACGGTAAAATATGGTAAGGCAAAAGTTTCCTATTCATGGAAAATAAGTCATGTTATATATTTTTCAAAACACCATCGAGGTTCAAACGCAGCGACAGCACCAGACACTCCACCCCCCCCCCCCCCCCTCCCCGACGCTGTGAGTGGGTGTATTTTGCCTTTTTCGTCCAATATATATTGTTTAGGGACAATAATTGCACAAATCTAAGTATACATTGGATGTTTGGTGAATGGCGTATCGTATTACACTAAGCTAATAGCAGAAGCGAGCCTCTTACCCTGGCAAAGGAAATTTCAGTGAGACGTTGACTATTGATCATCATTGTCGCTCCCGCGCCGCCACTCAAAATATTTTATTTCTGTGTAGATATCATGATAGAATTGAAATGTGTTATTTTTGTACAATCGTCAGGGTATGTTTTGGTTGGATGGCGTCTTCGTCTTCGTCTTTTTTACATTTGTAGCTATGTCAGAGGCCTTCTCTGACCCTCTAACATACACTGAGACGGCTTATATAGTGTTCCCCGACACTAAATAGTTTTATTTGGTAAATTTTACATAGGACCAGAATTCTCTACACCTTTGAGGAGTATATGGTTTCTGTTTACCTTAATAGATTCTGAGAAACATTCTCTCAATGAGTTTCAGTCGCCAAAATCACTACTTGACGGAGATATAAGATGCTTTTAGTAGGATAGGGGAGTGTATAGGAAGGGTTGCAGTCAGTTCGTTCACCAAGTTGGTTCGTACCCCAGTAGACATTAGAGACAAAAAGTTGTTTCGTATAAGTCTAATGAAACCCATAAAGTCGTTTCGTACACTGCAGCTCAGAGTTGAACTTTCTACTAGAGTTACACGAAAACGACATCACCGTATGTACGCCAAAAATTAAAATCAGTGTAGAACACAAACTAACAAAACCTGTGTACGAAACTCCCGAAACATAAGGGAGAATATGAAAATGAACTAACCTAACCCTACTGTTACAGGGAGTTTCGTACCCAGAGTTTGTTAGTTGTTTAGTACACTGATTTTGAGTTTTGCGTACATAACGTGATGTCGTGTTTCGTAACGCTAGTAGTAAATAGTTCAACTCTGAGCTGATTTGGACGAAACGGACTATGGTTTCATATAGGACTTACGAAACAACTTTTGGTTGTACGAATCTATGAATGCACGAAATTACATGTGAACGAATTGACTGCATCCCCTCCCATACACTCCCCGTCCTAGGGGGGGGAAAGTGTATCACTCACTAACCTAACCCATGTTTTCACTAACTAAAGTCAAAATCCATTTAAAGTGTCCGCGGCAAGGGAAGAATAGAGGGATGCAGGTCACAAGAGAGGAAGAAAGAGGGAGGGCACATAAACACTGTCCTCTCCTCCCGAAAAATAGGATGTGATATTATATCTTCCAAAAGAATATTCTGCGATGGAAGCTCATGAGAGAAAGTTTCTAGAATAAATAGGTAAAACAACAACCATGACCACTCCCAATGTGTAGGGGAATTCTGGCCTAGTGTAAAATATTATCCCTTTTTATTTATTTGGTTAATCAGAGAAATGAATGAGTTTACACTTTGTTACAATTTAGAATGTGGTAAATTGCCGTTCAATAAATACCTACTATTGAACACTACATACTGATATAAACTAGGGGCATGTGCACCACCGCGACGCGCCGGACCCCCCTTAGTCACTAACCTAACTAAATTTTCATTTATGCGCATTACTTTTTTTTTGAGGACGAACGAAAATTTGTCAGATGGTTTTAAAAATGTTGGTTGAAATTATCTGATACTTATTTTTGGAGTGATTTATTTTACTCTGATTTAAAAAGCACTGTACAGATATTTAAATGAATGTCTTGGTTATTATATGTTTCATATATTATTTCCAGATTCTGGACCACGCACTGCTAGATTTTGAATATATAGAAGTGCTGGATCCAGCCAAAGCAGAATGGATCAGATCTCGCCAAGACAAACTGTGAAATGACAGAAAGACCAGCCTAGATTTTGTTCCTGAGCGAGGGACTGACTGAAGTTGGAATATTAAAAGTTTGGTTGGTAATTAAAACATAATGAAAAACATTTCCTAATGTTAGATCCACAAAACTATATATGTTTTGTCTTTGTACTTAAGGGGGTGAAGAGATTAAAATGATTAATACACAATTGCCTTTGGAACTTGGAAGTATGATTGATTGTGGCTCTGTTAGGTTAAGGGTATGAACTATATTTAAGGATTTATATCAACTGCTGGAATGAGTATCTGGATAGTGTGTAGCAGGGTCCTAGTAGGTTAAGTGGTGAACGATATTAAAGTACATATAACTACTGGAAATATCTCGATTAGTGTCTGTAGCATTGTTAAAGTGGGGAGGGAGTTTAGAGTTAAATGCATTGAATGGTTTATGGTTTACCTAAATAGATTCTTGAGAGAAACATTATCTCAATGAGTTTCCGTGCAAATCATACTTTCAGAGATATATAAGATGCTTTTAGTAGGATAGGAGATTGGAATGAGAGTGTTATAGGAGCGGGTTCCAGGTGAAGTCATGATTGCAGTTCGTTCGTACACAAGTAGTTTCGACACAGTAGATTAGTACACCAAAAAGTGGTTTCATCCAGTCATACGGTTCTATATGAAAACCATAAGTCGTTTCGTTTACCAATCAGCTCAGAGTTGAAACTAGAGTTACGAAAACACATCACGAATACTGTAACGACAAAAAAAAAAACTAAAAGTCAGTGTAACGAAACAACATAACAAACACCGGCTACGAGAAACAAACTGTATCTTTTGTACGAACAACACGGTAACCTAAGGATAGGAAAAGATTAAATCCCCCTACCTTTTTAGACTCACTAACCTAACCCTACCTTTAGATCACTAACCTAACCCTACAATTTTAACCTATCAACTAAGGCCAAATCCCATTAACAAGTAGAGATCTTTATATCCGATACTGGAAGTATGATCAATTGCTGCCTGTTAGGTTAAGGGGGATAAAAATGACATTCAATAAACAATTTACTGTGGATAGTATATGACGACTGTTGCATTTTACGGGTAAGTGGGATGTGATCTTTAATAATAATCCATACTGGAAGTATATGATATATTGTTGCACGTTAGATAAGTAGTGAGCGAGTTTAAAATTATAAATATCAGAACTATCCTTTGGTAAAAATTTCGGAGTGAAAGGGGGCAATTCACTGATTTTTCGACGGTCGGAAACTTAGTTTCCTGAATAGTTTTTATGTCAGTGTTGAATGAATTCTAGGCACTCGTTTTGTCAGGACAATACATGTTTGTTTAACAGGTGTTGTGGGGGTGCCCCCGCCCCGCCCCGCAACCCTTAATTTTATAATTTTAATTGCTCCGACTTCGCAACTGCCATGTATGATAATTTTCTTTGTGTCGTTTGATATCTGTACTAAACCAAAACCCCACCTATAAACCGAATCTAATTTATACTTAACTTAACAGGTTTTATGGCTTTGTTTTTTCTGAAAATAACGGTAGATTCCGTTTTCGGTAGACATGTAACACCATATTATTCAATTGACCCATGGGAAATGGGGGTTCAAAATATTCATAATGAATAATTCTACACGATGATTGTTATGTTTGTTCTAGGGATAATTCATCAGAGCCGTATAAGTGATCTACCGCGCAGCAATTAGTGTGTTGGATGAAAATGATGGAATGAAAGCCACCACCCGGAGGGGGGTTCACAAACCCCATGATAACACCCGCGTTGGAGGGGTACCATTCACTTGCTGGGTGGACAGGGGGGATCGGGTTTAATTTTAATAAGAAAAAAGAAAAGAACCACACATCTATCTTTGCTCGCCCCGGGGATGTCTACACCCGGGAACTTCTCGGTGTGAGCGAAGCGTTTGCTACTAAACCCACTATACTACGGAAGTGACCGTAACAGTTAGTACCGTATGTAAATGTAGGGTTCAAGAAATCCAGGACTTTGGTAAGCCCATAACACCGAAACTAATACCTCTATCTTTGCCGAGTTAGGTGGTAAAATAAGCTTAAATGGTTAATATCACAACCTTGCCTTAGGAGCATATGACCTATTATTGCTTTCGGTTAGTTCTAGTTGAATGAACGAACTTAATATTAATAACATCACTTCCGGAAAAAGAGTAAGAGTTAGCTACACTACAAGAGCAAATAATCACGGCCAATAATTTGGTTATAGTTTTGTCATTTATGCCATCAATATACTCCTTGATGAGGTCAATGAGCATCCCTTATCCACCAGTTGATATAGGAGTTGCCTTAAAAAAAGCAGCATCGTCACTCGTAGCAGTTGGTGTCGACTGTAGATGTAAACAAACTTGAATTTCCCGCGATTTCAAGCGCCATTTCGCAGAGTCGAGCGGAATAGGAGAAGGTTCGCTGGCAAACACTCACGTCCGCCCCCCCCTTTGGCGTTCGCCAGGGTTGGCGTAAGCCAGTGTTTAAAAGTAAGGATTTCCTGAGGCTGGCGTTCGCCTGGCGGAGCATCGGCAGGCGATCGCCAGCCCGGGCGGAAGGTTTAATAGTACGGCCCTTATAGCATATTTAATATTGTACGCGTCATTCTTTCAACCCCGATATAACGCCACTTATTATTATAAATAACTTTTCAATTAAACTTCGAATTGTGAGTTCAAAATGATATTTTATGTATTCGATATTTAAGCAATTATTTTCTATTAATAGATCATATAAAGTTTCTTTAATAAACAAATAAGATATTGCACCATAGCATGGAAAAGCATAGATGGTAAGGTCGAGGAGGCCATGAGGCAGCAGCAATCTGACGAAGTGAACAGCAACAGTGGAGGCAGCAACAACGAGGAGGAGGAGGAGGACTTATTCAGTGGTGTCACCCAGCCAAAAGAGAGCAGCAGGAGCCATAGGTCACTCAAGGACAAGGTCCAGAACTTGGTCAAGACCTGGTTGGAGACCAACTCCAAGGACTTGCTGACAGATGCTGCCTTTTTGGGTGAGCAAGTGTTGGTGGACTTGTTCATCAAGTTCAACACAGCCATCCCCTCCAGTGCTGCAGTGGAGCGTTTGTTCTCTATGGGCAAGGACATCTTGAGGGCCAAGAGATCTTTCTGATGAAAACTTTGACATGCTACTTTTCATGAAGGGCAACATGCATCTCATGAACAAAATGGAGAACGAGAAGAAGAGGAAAAATTAAATTATGTATATATCGTGTTTTTCATTTTTTTTTTTTTATTTCTTTCGGCCGCTTTATCAATAATTTTTTTTAGTTTAATACTAATATTGTGTTTCATTTAAGTTTTGTTTCACCCTTTTCTGGCTCTAAAAGCCTTTAAGAACCTAAAACAGGGCGCCCTAACCAACTGTGTCACACGGACTTGTTGACAAAACAAAGATCAAATGACTATTTAGACCCTCTAAATATTTTCACACTGGGACGTATCCTATACCGTCATAGTCAGAAAAGTGTGCAGATTCAGGAAGCGTGCTTATAAATTTAATGTGATCATAAGTAGCCGAGCATGAGTGTTTGAAGCCAAACAAGGGGGAAAGAAAATGTTTATGCACTGTTTTCCTTAACCCTTGTTTTGGGTATATTTGTACTTACATTACGGTTATAAATGTATACTAATGCGATCAAAGTTTCCTCAGGAAGCCGATAGTGGTCTCAGTGTTTTTTAAAATATCCAATGGTATTTTTCAGCAAATCGGGTAAGAGTGAGGTGTGTGAATTTTGTTGATTTTCGTCAAGTCACACATTCCAGTCTTTAACTCCAGCTGTTCTGTTGTAAACCATGTTCGAATGCATATAAAGCAATATATACAGCTGTGACGATTATATTATCCTTAATTACACGCCGCAACCTCCCTTAATAGATTCAAACTTTTATGATAAGACATTAAAATAAGAAAGTGTAGTTGATTTCGTCGAAAGTACACTGTTGTCATTCTTTTATTTAAGCAGAAACCACTGTCAGCCGAACGCGACAGTGCCCAAACAAATATTTTCTCTTGCTCCCGCAAGAAATTTTTTGCCGGTCGGGCAATCATCTTCCCTGGATGATTGAACAGCAAGCATCTTCCCTGGATGATTGAACAGCAAGCGAAAATTTTAGCAGCGAAATTTTTTCTCTGCAGCGAATTTCTCTTGCTCCCCCGCAGAAAGCGTCTCAAGTATGGTTCCCATTAGAAGAAGTTTCTTACCTTTGTCTTGGTAAGGTTAACCTTGCTAAATACCCTCTATCACAAGTTGCGTTCTAATGCGGCAAGCAACGGTCCAAATCCATGTCATGCAAAGGACCAGGGGCGGCATTTTGGAAGGGGCTCTAAACTACACCCTCTTAGCGTCCTAAGACCGACTTAGTTATACCGGGCCAAGAAGATTACTAAGAAAGCATTTTCGGGCGTCATCTTAGCCTCGTGTAGGGGGCAGAAGGCCAACCCTTCTTAGTGCCACCTAACCAAACAGCGCGCACACAAGTCTGTATTTGGCGGGAAAAACGTATACCACGCCGAGTGTCTCTCCTCTCTCTCTCTCTTTCTCCTCTCTCTCTCTTCTCTTCCTCTCTCTCTCTCTCTCTCTTCGTCTCTCTTTTTCTCTCTCTCTCTCTCTTTTCCTCTCTTTTCTTTTCCTTTTCTCTCTCTCTCTTTCCTCTCTCTCTCTCTCCCTTCTCTCTCTCTCTCTCCTTCTCTCTCTCCTCTCTCTCTCTCTCTCGTCTCCCCTTCTCTCTCTCTCTCTCTCCTCTCTCTTCCTCTCTCTCTCTTTTCTCTCTTCTCTCCTCTCTCTCTCTCTCTCTCTCTCTCTCTCTTTCCTCTTCCTTCTCTCGTCTCTCTCTCTCTCTCTCTCTTTCCCCTTTTCTCTCTCTCTCTCTCTCTCTCTCCTCTCCCCTCTCTCCTTCTCTCTCTCTCTCTCTCTCTCTCCTCTCTTCTCCTCTCTCCTTTTCTCTCTTTTTCCCCTCTTCTCTCCCCTCCCCTTCTCTCTTTCCCCCTCTCTCCCTCTTTCTCTCTCTCTCTCCTCTCTCCCTCTCTCTCTCTCTCTCTCCTCCTCTCTCTCTCTCTCTCCTTTTTTTTTCTTCTATTATTTTTTCTCCCTCCTCTTCCTTCTCCTTGATTCCAATATGTATTTCTGCTAGTCACGTGCATTGTAAAAACCCGAGGAGTCTCTCTTCTCTCTCTCGCTCTCTCTCTGTCTCTGGCTCTGCTCTGTCTCCTTTTTTTCTTCTATTATTTCTTCCCCTCCTCCCTTCCCCTTTCCCCTTTTCAAACCTCCACACCTATCATAGCCAGATGTGATATTTTTCGTGAATAACGATACTTTTTTTCTGGTGTGTTTGATAATTTAATTAATCTGCTAACCGTTTTCTGTCGGGAAATCATATCTATTCCACCCAGCCCACCCCTAATATATAGGTATATTTTAATCCCCACCATATTACATAGTGTATTATACGCCTAATTACTATATACCAGTCTAAATATAAATTTATAACCATAATTAACCATTGTTGTTATGGGGACGAGAAAATTGCGGCAAGACGACCCCAACCCTGCCTTGTTTACACTCGCTGCACTGTTTTTGGCGAGCGAACTTTGCTTCCGAAATTCCACCTAGCGCTAAGTTGGTCTTAGTCCCCTAAGATGGTCTTTGTAGCTAGTGTTCCAAAATGCCGTCCCAGAAGTCAAACTCAAAACTTCTCCTCTCTCTCTCTCTCTCTCTCTCTCTCTCTCTCTCTCTCTCTCTTCCCCTCTCTCTCTCTCTCTCTCACTCTCTCTCTCTCTCTTCTCTCTCCTCTCTCTCTCTCTCTTCTCTCTCTCTCTCTCGCGGAAGTTGACAGCGACAGATTATTTTTTTTTTTTTTGCGATGACAATTTTGTATGACTTTATAATCTATAATAATTAGAGAGAACTGCAACTCGAGAAATGCCAGTGGTCGCTGGCAGTTTTAACTCAAAGGTTGGTCTACTGTGTTTTGGCTCCGCGACTAATATTTTTCATAAATTAATTTCGCGATAAACATTGATGCACCGCATCTGAATACCAAAAAATATAGTTCTTCTGTTGTTCTACTAATTATATGGATGACATGCATTACGATGGAACGTTCTATAATAGCAATTTAATGCAAATTACTCGCCTCGAGTAGCAAAGCTTAATATATTTTTTACATGTATATTGTGGCATGTAAATTTGGGTGATGTTCACACTGTTTTCTAAGACAGTACTGCTGCGTCTGGCAAACGCTTGTCAAAATACAATAAGCAATGCCTTGGAAAAACGAAGAAAAAAGAATGCCGAAATCGCTTGTTGCTGCGACAATGTAGGTTATAATTGTGGAGGCGAAGTGCCGCGGCGGGGAGTGGTGGGCGGGGAGATTGTGGCGGGGAGATGAATCAAAACATTGCCACTTCACGCGTCGACTCATTGCACTTCTAGGCTTTCTATCTGATTGATACACAATAATAACAGGAAAATATGACTGCCTAGGTATAGATAACTTCTAAACATACGTTATTGACTATATAATATCATAGAGTAACATTTACCTCGCCTCCTCAACTATAACCTACTTGGTTATTTGGTTAAATACATGTTTTACAGACTCAGGCTTCTATACAATATACATATAGAAGAAAATCGTTCTTTAAAATTATACTTTTGTGTTTTAAGTGCAGTGAAATAAGCCCATATTTTTCTTTCAGGTTGACCAACTTTTCACCAAATTGTGAGTTAAAACTGCCAGCGACCACTGGCATTTCGGAGTTGCAGTTCTCTCTAATTGTTAAGCTCCACGCCGCCCTACTCCCGAAGGGGGGAAGGAAATTGCGTACGCGGGCTCAACGGGGGGGTGTTAATGTAGCTCCTGTTTTAGCGCCCCCCAAACCCGCTAAGGGTTTTATCCAATCGGTCGCTGGCGTGGCATGAAAACTAACCCTGGCACCCCTACCTGTCGGGGCCGGGTAGGGCCATCTCCAAGTTCTACAGAAGGTAGGCGGGCAGTGCCCGTTCGCGTCGTCGGAGATACGGGGAGCTTGGTTCCC
>JACEEZ010003421.1:0-20000 GCA_016584305.1 Chionoecetes opilio
CGCCGGCCTCTCAGCTTGTTAGGATCGCAGACCAGGTACGACATGTCTGGAGAGAGGTGGCCGTCAGTGATAAGGTCCTGGAGGAATCCAGAAGCCAAGGCAGCAGCAGCAGTGGGCGGAACGTCGAACCGGATGCTTGCCAGCGCCAGGTTCCGGACTGGCATTGTGTTTCTTCTTGCAGCTGGCCTGTCCAAGTACTGCATCACAAGGGGTGCCAGGGACCCCAGCCTCTCCCTGAGCAGTCGGTCTACCAATATGGCAGCTTCCTGTTGCTACTGCCTCTTTCCTCTGAGTGGCAGGGTGAACGACTCCTCCGTCCCATCCTCAGAATCCTGGTGATCTTCAGCCAGATATTCAGCGTCAGACGATATTATATAAATTCGCAGGGTTATATCAAAACCCATTTACAGTACGCGTCTAGTCTGTTTTCAAATGAAGTTATTGGGCCGGCTTCGACAACATTTGCTGGTAATTTGTTCCATCGATAAACAACTCGAACATTGAAATAATTTTTACGGAGATCTGTGATGAAACGTTGACCATTCAGTTTTAAACCGTTGTTTTTTGTTGTCACGTGAGGAGAAAGTCGATATAAATATAAAAGTCCATTTTTGCATAGCAAGAAGTGCTCAAACCAAAAAGTTGAAGCGGACAAACCACCCTTAGAATTCAATTTTACATAAGAAAACACCCTGCCAAATTCGAAATGATCTATATTTCACTTTTCATTGGACCTACGGCGTACCCTAATATATAATTATACGTTTATCTTTCCTCCTCTGTTTCACCATGAGATCCATGAACACCTTGCACTCTCAAAGTATGTCACAGGACAAATGCCTACTTGTCAGCATAAAGTATAGGATCAACAAGAAGTGATAAGAAGCCAGAATCACGAGGAGGAAGGGGAAAAGGCCTCGGACATCGACACTACCAACACGCACCTCTCACTCTCTCCGTCCGGCACTCCCTGGCTGTGCTCAGGACATTCATTGTACTTGGTTGTAATCTCTACAATTCTTATTGGACTCTAAATAAATGTGTACAAAGCTGGAAGTACCATTTTAACTCATACCAGATAAGTCTACAATTATCACTGGTCGACAAAAAAAAATCGAAGATATGGTTCTGGACTAAATGAAGCTGATTATAGGTAAATCGACCCTGCTGAACTCGAATCTGATGTTCAATTAACTCTATCACGTCCAGTTTTTGAGAACCAGACGCAATTCATGAAAAAATATGGGTAAAATCAGCAGAAATAGGTTTCACCAATGTTTTCATTTTAAACTCTTAATCTTTTCTTTTCTCAAGCCTATTTAGGGCAGTGCAGTGTTTTTGAGTCAGTGTGGTTTGTGCAGTGAGCAGGGGAGGGTGTGCGCGCTGCGTATTGGCGAGGGGTTAGCAGGCTGTGTAGTACATTTTTACCTACTGATCGTACAGCTATTGACATATGTTTAAACATTTTCTTTTTCTTTGCAGATATGATGTGTTTGATTTAGTGGAGTCCTAATTTTAGTTGGTTTACCGTATATAGTACCTTGTACCGGGCTGTGATGGAGCGCCGTAACTGTGTGAATGCATCGGACAGTTTTTGTTACATATGTGGAATTTTTACCTATGACAGTCTGAAGAAACCTCTTACAAAGAATGTTAAAGCAGCTTATCTGCATTACTTCGTGCCGTATATGTAATGCCCATTATTCGGGAGATAGTAGGAAAATTATTATTATAAAATTCCCGAGCTATGTCTTGTCAGTAGTTAATTTTTTCTCTTTGTTACGGGTGACTCATCGTCTTTCTATCTTTCCGCCATCTTTTCTCATCATTTGGCCATCCTACACGCCATTTTGTTTTATCTTCTTTCGTGCCTTCACCCGCCATTTCTTTCACTCCCTCTCTCCCTGACATGCCGTATGCGAGTCAAAATTCGTGGAATAATTATTCCGCGATCAGTGATAACTAAGGTATTCAATTCTTTTCATTCTTTCCCAACCATCTTCTCAGATTTAGGAACCCTCCTAGAATCCTAATGGCTTTCAAAATAATCCCCATCGTTATCAATCATGTTCATGAATGGATATCTTAGTAAAAATACGCGCTAAAATGAAAACCCACCAAAGTTCTAAGAAACACTTCCATACCACCTCACTCTTTGAATATATGCGTTCGGGACTGGTCGACATTACATATAAAAAACCATCTCTTGGAGATTAGAAAAAATTAACAAAAAAAAAAAAAAGGGGAAAAAAAATTATTAATTCTCTACATCAAATTAACCGCGTTTGATTAGGGACAGCCCTTCTGAGGTCGTCGAGTTTATTCACTTAAATAGTATTTCGGTATTATAGCTCTTCAGTTGATGTCACGCGAAGACATGTCAAACAATTTCCCTTTTTGCTGTGGCGGTGTAACGCCGCCAGACGGCAGTCTCAACCCATCTTTCCCGTTAGGTACGTCGCTGGCCTGCGCATCCTGTTCCCCCCCCCCCTTTTTCCCCTTGTTATCTATATTTTCAAATATGGGATAACAACAGAGTGTTTAGTTTGCGCTACGTAAGGAGGTACCGCCCATCTATAAATATATTAATGCGTGAGTCTCAAAACCAATCTTCCAGTAGTGCTCGTGTTCCTCCAAGGCCACATGGTCTTACTTTAACACCACACAACATTTTCTCGCTCATAGCGCTTCTCTACTAGATAACTATATTCCATGTGTAATTGATTAAATATTAAGTGGTATTACCTAGTGTAGGCAATTCACTGAATATAAAATTCTAGTGAAGGAGATTTATAGCTCATAAGAGCCTTTCTCATCACTTAGGAAAAGTTTCCTACGTCAGGGTGTAAAAGTTGCTTTTCTTATTTCCGAGCTAGAGTTTCTCGGCTCATAGTGTTAAACACTTATATGTTGGAATATGATCTCAAGTGAGAGACTATACAATGTCACTATGAATAAATAGGATATCATTTGCAAATATAGCTTCTTGGTATGATAAAACCCAGGTGATTATTATGAGTTAGGAAAATAAGTCCCCACACTCCAAAAGAGTCCCCAAGCCTTGTTCGCGTATAACCCCTCGTAACAACCACGACTACAAGATCAAATCTAAATAATATTAATCTAACGTCCCCAGAGTAATCATAGTGAAATACTCGCCAGGGCTGGTGGCAGCAAATCCTTTAACCTAAACCTGATTATCCTTTCCCCTTAAGTACGCCCCCTTTCAGATACTCTCCCGCAGTGAGATGTTGTCCATACTATAATCAGTATAGCGAAAACCATAAGACTACGTTAACTTCCTCAATTCAAGTTGTAATAAATTTATCAAATCATCCCCAAATTAATACAAGTCAAGTACGTGGACTAGTCTAAAAACCCCCCCACCATACCAGGACCCCAGTTTCTGTCAACACATATTAGGTGATCAAGTATAAGAAGTGGGCCCCTCACGTAGCATGCAAACGAGCCCTGTTTGAACCACTTGAATGAAATGGATGCGTCAGGCAAACGGCCACAGGATGGCATTCGCATCCCAATGGTTTGGCATATTCGTGAACAAAAGGATTCACACAGTACTGACTGCTACTCTGCCTCCGAACATCCAAAGATATGTCAGTAAAACGCGCGCTAAAATCAGGTACAGTCCTGACGTACCTTCTGCCCATCAGGCTTGTGCCACATGTCCCTGAATCTCCCAGTTCAAATGTTCCAAAGTGCAAGTGTGATATAAGTGAATAGATCTAGAACGAGGAGGATAATCTCCATGGATACAGACTTCAAGAAATGGCAGACAAAACAGGCGAGCCCAAATTCATCAGTCAGGAATGCTACAGGACCTGCTAGGGGACCTAGATCTACCCAAGGAGGAAAAGTGAAGATCTTGGATCTCGTCCAAGGAATGGAATTGCTACAAGATTGAGTGCTCAGCACCACGTTTCGTCGTAGACATAAAGAACTTTCCAAGCTCTCTTCAAAGATGGAACAACAAGCTCTGTTACTGCTTTGATGTTGACACACTCAGGGAACAACTTTGTGAGTCCACACTTATGCTAATAAGACGTGAGTGGCGGACTGTTCATAGATTTCAGGAAAAAACACGCTATAGGCCGTTCCTTCTGCATAAAGAAATAAGCTTCAGAGTGTTCCAATGAGCATGCATGAAATCCAAAAAAGCATTCGTGAAACTTATGAAACTATGAAGACTATTGTTACTGCTGTGAAATACGAAGAAAAAATCAGTGGACGCTGTGTGGCGCCCTGAAGTAATCTCACCGGCTTTAGGACTCCTAGTTAGGTTACACTATAGCACAGTGTATGCTTGTATTTTCTTTGTTTGTGGGACTCTAGAGCGACACGAAAAATTACAAACAAATGGAATGGCCAGCACGACCGAAAGACTCACCTGCAGGTTCAACGTAGTACAAACCTCTCTGTTGACATGTGAAAGGTTGTACTTACCTCCATTGCAATCTGAAACTTGGGTAATGAAAAATTTTGGAGGCACGGATCAAAAATGTGAGGCTGCGCTTTCAATATTGGTAGGCAAAGTTTGTTGACGGCACTGTATCATGAAGCCAAAGTAAAAGGCAGGTGTCTTTCAATGGCCCTCATAATCGTCAACGACTCACTGATGATGACTTTATAAAGAGCCTAACTGCCCTGGAAAAAAAGCTGCTTGAAGGCTTTTGGCTGTTATAAAGAAACTACCTACGAGTAATGACTTCGAGCACATCGAATTATGAGGAACTTTGTCAATGACATGTGAGAGTACATGACGCTGAGGTGCTCGGATGTCACTCAAATCCACCTTTTTCCACTTCACATCTTGATTTCTTTCCAACGAATCGTCGGCGCTGGTCCAGGGCATGAGGCCAGGGGAAACGTTTCCACCAGGACATTGCCACCATTGGAACCCGATACAAGGCCGATTCCAGTCCCAACAGATAAGAGGGTACTATTGCTGGGCGCTACAAAGTGAAAGTAGCGCTACTACAAACGAAAGCAGCAAACTACAGAAACCACTTCTGAGTGTACTATGGCACAGACCAGGGTAGAGTACTTTCTGTGGGTTAGAGTATCTATTTTTGATCATATGTATATTTAATACAAATTTGACGGATCTGACTGGTCTTCTGAAAACAGTCTAGATCTGACTGGTCTTCGAACTAGCGACATCTCTCTCAAAAAAATCTCGAAGTTGTGTGTCCAAAATAGCATTGATATTATATACTATATATATATATATTATCATATATATATATATATATATATAGATATATATATATATATATATATATATATAAAGTCAAAATTTACTGTGATTTGGCATAATTTTCGGATATTTCCAAGAACTGTGCACATTTTCGGCTATATTGGAACAAAATTTAAGTAGATTGTTTTGCAGATATGTACATTAGGTTCCTATAATAGCCGCCAGGCACCACATATTTAATTACGAGTAAGAATATATTAAACGTAGGGATTGTTTCGATTAATTATATAATTATATATACGTATATAATTATAATAGCTATTAAAATTTAAAATGCCGATATTTAAAAAACTATACGTGCTAGAGAAAAAGCAATGCCATTTTTGAAATCAGCTGCAAAAATGCTTTCCAACCCACACACAATGAACTCAGAACCATTTTTGGTGTCGACCAGTGAATTATCAGACTTATATAAATGGTGGCATACGCCACTGGGGAGGCGGTGGCCGAGTGGTTAGCGTCTTGGAGTGCTGAACTCAATGTCCCAAGTTCGAATCCTTCCGGGGCAACTCTTTCAAGAGCCTAGTAGGGAAGCAGAAGGTCCCGAGTTCAAGTCTCATCAAGGAGCAGCTATCGAAGCCATTGTCGAGTGGCCGAAGCAACCCACATGCAGCATATACCTGTCTGCCGATTGCGAGTGTGACGGTGGATTCTAGGGGCTGCATGCGCCTTAACTGAAGATCTGAACATCACAGAAAATGGAATCTTCACCTGAGACCACAGGTGTCACTATAAAAATCCAGCCTGCGCCACCATCGGGCGAGATCGACCAACATCAAGACTCTCCATATGCCTACAGACGCTATAGACTACAACGTAAAATACGCGGTGGTAATATAACGATTTATATAAATGGTGGCAAAGCGGTGTTAACGACACCCAACGCATTCTACAAGCAAGTTCTACAATAAACCTCTACAAGAGAGTACCAATCTCCGGCCATTCTACAGCTTCTCCACGTTCTACCAAGATTATCAAGATTATACGCCGATCTTCTTCAAACAACCACAACCACAACCAAGCCAAGCCACAAACATCGTTATCAAGCCTTAACCAACGCAACACAAGCCAGCCAGCGACTACAAGTATTACTTCTACTACAATCAACAACTACAAGTAACTACAGATGGAGAGAGAGGCAGACAACACTTCACGCAACTCAGCAAATTGTTTCGTCACAAGGTCGACCCCACATCAACACTGCCACCCAACACGGGCCTGCCAGACACCGCAACGTCTCATCCGCCCCGGATACGCAACACAGATCATCTCGTCATGGCACAACGTAACTACTCCGCTAGCAACACAGATCATCTCGTCATGGCCAGCGCAACACAGAGGCGCAACACAAATACCCTCCAACTACATAGCAACACAACAAGCAGCCCACACCGCCGCTGAAGCATTTCGCTGACACAGCCAACCACCCGTCCGCCCTCACAGGGATGCTGACTTGACACTACCCTAGCTAACACAGTCACTACCACCACTATCAGCCGTTCCTCAACTACAGACTTGAGCACGTGCATCACCACACAAATGTCTGAGTATTTTATTCATATTTCTTATTTGTGTATGTATATGTTATTATTATTTTTCTTATATGTGTTCTTTGACAAAATGTTGCTCTCCGGTGACTATACATCCGTCATACAACCACGCATCCGTCTGTTACCAGGACCTCACCTATCATACACCAATACGAGTAGCTACCAGCTAAGTAATTGTTTTACAGTTTTAGGTGAGCAGGTATATTTCGAGTTAACACAGTGATACACGGACAATTTCAACGTTAGAAATATTATAGTGCTATTTTTAACATACATTTACGTTTATATTACGATGGCTACGATGAGTACATCTGTTCAGACACCGTCAGGACACTTATATCATCATTTTTAGATCACGGTATTCCCACACTAAAATTTTTCAACAGTAATGCATATATCACAATTCCTGGAGACATAACTCTTACGAGTGCACCTTTACTACTACTTTACTACTTTATGAGTTCACATTTACTACTGCACCAGTGCAAACTCCAGAGATTGACATAAATGCATTAACTAGCGTGCCCGAGCGGCACTGTCACTCACTATCACTCTTCAGTGTTAGAGATTCCTGAACCTGATTACTGTAATCCCCTACTGTTCTCTGTCCTTCGCACGATTCTGAGACAAATCGTGATTGTGTCTAGTTTGAGACGTCTTTCCACACGTCACGCGTAGTTTTACTGCGAGTTACTTTTCGAGTAACTAGAGGTTTAGATACAGATGATGCTTTACCAAACACTAATTTTGATACACAGGACACACCTGTAGTTAATGATGACACACACACTGCTACAACTGATTACCGTCACAAATTGCGATCACACACGCAAAAACAGTAGTGTCATACCATTCCATATCATTACATTTTATATCAGTTCACCTGATTATTTTACAATTACCATGTATTCTGAATTTTAATGTGTGTTGTTCTATTTTTAGAAAATGTCTACACAACACACCAAGCCAATGTTATATACGCTCTTGAAAATACTTTACATTGATGTTTTACGATTTTTTGCTTTCGCTACATATTATTCTGACCAACTATAGAAAAAAATATAACTGCATTTTACCTTGTAACTCTAGCACGATAGAAACACTAATGTATGACAGATAACTCTTCACATTAGAATACTATTATATTAGAGTTAAAGTTGCACCACAGTGCATAGCATTATATAATTATTTACTTAATTCCACAATTCAGGGAATTATTTCGCACGTATTGTTGCATGATCACATTATTTACTTACTTTCCTCATTGAAAGGAATTATTACGCACTTATCATTGCATTACATAATTATTTACTTACATTCCACATTTAAAGGAATTATTACGCACTTAATGTTGAAATACATTAATTACTTGCATGACATTGCTATGTATTAACACATACATACTAGCTTACTTATTGTTACCATACCATATTTAATTGCATGAAATACTAACACACTTATTTGTTACACAAGTTACACATTTTTACTTGACTGCATTCCTTACGTATTAAATGCATACATGAATTACATTCACTACAGGAATGATTTACTTACTTTCTTCCTGTTGTACCACGATCACTATTTGCATGATAGGATTGTGTACTTACTAACATATTAAACTAGGTACTATATGCTTGACAAGCAGTTACTCTATAACTCTTTCCACATCTGCATGATGTACGTGACGTACGATCACACATCTCTTTGAACTACATTCTGCTCACATGTATTGTCTATGTACAACTAACTAACCATGTAACATTACTTACTAACAAATTCAAACTCGCAGAGAAGTTATGAATGACTACTTGTCTTAATACAGACCTCAGAAAATATTGATTGATCACAGATAACCTTATCTCTCATAACATTGTTCGCCAATGACGAATACAAATTTATTCAATTTCTCTGCCAGTCAGTTTCTACACTCGCTGATGTCAATTTATTTTCTACAATAACTTTGCATTATTTTAATTTATGAATGATGTTTGGCAAACTTAGCTTTGCTTACACACAATGCAACCACATTATTGTGTATCCAGCGATGTCTCTACCTATGTTAACTATCCATTTTGACTATTACTTATTTACATATTACTAGGTTACTTACATCACAGTTACCCACACTGATACACCCACACAGATTGTATCAGGCGAGGTCTTGTCAATTTTTCCTTATATTTTTAGTCCATTACATTCTTTTACTGACACAGTACTATTACTAGTAGGTACATAAATTGTTATACTATGCACACAGCAGCAGCTCTACAGTCAGACGAGCCTACGTCATTACTTGACTCATTCAGGGTTTTTAACAATTACTTGACAATTTACGATTACGATTTCATTACTTGAAATTTTAAGTTGTCAATTTTTCCCTGTAATTTTCACAGCTACTTTCGCTGACAGTTGAGTTTGCTAGCTACCATCTCCAGTACACCTACACTTGAAACACTTAACACTTGAAATTATTGCCAGTGATTTTTACACATGGATTTCCCCACACTAGTACTGACACATATGTATAATTTTTCTCGGCCATGTAATTTTCTTTGATGTTGAACAACATGTTATCCATTATTTTCCATATTTTTCTGTGTATTTAGCTCAGAGTTTACTCGCTTTTAGCGATAGGAATTATGCTTTGGGAAGTTTATAGTTTATATTTTATATATATATTTAGCCTTTAGTTAGGTGTTCCATTTGTTATTCCCTAGCTAATTCGTATGTGCCTAATTTGAGGACAAATTATATAGCGGCCCGAGCAATGTCAGTCAGTTATCACTCCTAACATATATATTAACTTGCATAACTATTACTAGTGAATTACACCTAATTATCAAACAAGGGTCACACGTATTATAACTTCCATACAGAATAGGTGCATGTAATTAACATCAAAAGAATCAGTGTATTTTTAGAAACATTATAAACATATACTTATATATCTATGTAATGTATATATAATTATACGTTTATCTTTCCTCCTCTGTTCCACCGTGAGACCCATGAACACCTTGCACTCTCAAAGTATGTCACAGGACAAATGCCTAGTTGTCAGCATAAAGTATAGGATCAACAAGAAGTGATAAGAAGTCAGAATCACGAGGAGGAGGGGGAGAAGGCCTCGGACATCGACACTACCAACACGCACCTCTCACTCTCTCCGTCCGGCACTCCCTGGCTGTGCTCAAGACATTCATTGTACTTGGTTGTAATCTCTAAAATTCTTATTGGACTCTAAATAAATGTGTACAAAGCTGGAAGTACCATTTTAACTCATACCAGATAAGTCTCTACAATTATCAGACTTATATAAATGGTGGCATTCGGTGGTTCAACCGTTACAGCGACTTATATAATGCCTGGACATACGCAACCGGGGGGAGGACTGGGTGTCGGGGCCTGTGTGAGGGGCCTTACCAGGACCTTCCTGCGAGGGAGAAGGAGCCCGTGCCCTCTTGCTGGCGGAGGAGGGAAGGGGAGGGCAGGAGGGGTCATCCACCCCTGGACATCCATGGCTGGCTCGATCCCCGGTGACGCGTCAGACATGGCGGCAGCAGACGGAAACACAGTCGAGGAGCTGGGCTGTACACCCTGCCCAGCGATGGGTGGTGGACCCACAACGGTCAACCACAAGGGCTGGCAATGGCGAAGTCCAGCAGTGCAGAGCAGCTCAGCAGCCCGAAGGGCGAGCTGTTACACTGTGATCAGACAACTAACTAAAGACCTAGACAGCAAGAAGAAACATCAGGGAGTGCCGTGATAGAAGGTTAAGAGACAGCGGCCACGTGGTCCCCGACGCCTTGATGTAAACAAACCAGCGCAGGGTTGCCAGATAATCCATTAAATTAATTAAATATAGGTGCCTTGCACTGACATCACGATCTAGCGGCTTCAAGCCAAATGCCGCCCGTCGGAGCTAGGTGGAGGACCAACAAACTCCACTTGCCGCCCGTGTTTGCCAGCTTATGGTAATTGTGGAAATTATCCACCAACCATCCTCTCAATATTTGGCAGAGTGGTGGTTTGTTCCCCCCCCCCCTTTGTGAGGGAGGTATTGTCCGCTCATCAAAGGGGGAGTGTAGGGATGTATATATATATAATTATAATGGTAATGGGTATTAATTAAGGCAATTTAAGTAAATGATAAGTACTGGGATAATATAAATGAACATTCCCAGTGGTTATCAAGCATTTGCACCCACCTTATATTAGCACTTTAATTTGAAACGGCTGCTCATTGACCGCAGTCCTTTAAATTTGCACCAATTGTGGCGGTCCACCTGCCGCCTACCTGAAAGGTGACACGTGTAATTTGTGGTGGACGCCGCCCGCTGGGCTGCGATCAGAAGTCAGTACACTCCAGACCTCCGTGAAGATAACATCTCTTATTAAATATATACGTGCGTGTATATATAAGTTTCATTCCACCCCTCACGGGATTAACATCTCTTCTCTGATTATAACGAGAAGAACTGTACATACGTTAATTTTGTACATATAAGTGTAAAAACAATAGGACGTGTTAAAATCAACACAAGTGATTATATCCGCCGCGTCAAGATAACTTGGTGTGAAAACCTCCTGACGCCCATAACAATAACACCGCCTTCAGCTATCTGCCTCCGCCCATCACCGGCGGCCTTGATCACGCGCGACCACTTCGGATAACAAGACATTGCAGTATTGATTAAGCCTACACTAATTCAACCCTACTACCCACCGATAAGTATCCTAGTTAGTTGACTATAGTGTATTTTTTTTAACATGGCAAAACTTATATTCTATCTTAAGGCCTCATGCTTAAAATGATGCCTATGTTTACCTGATAATATGGTTAACTATGATAAAATACAGCTGAAATTTAGAAAAAGCGTAGTATTCCCTTCTCCCGGCATCAAATATCAGGCATTAAGCAGCAAGGGGGCAGGATTTTGGCCTCGTTAAAAAAAATAGACTATAGTTGGGGTATTGTGTCGGGATGAGATAAACAATGGTTTCTATAGGTAAGACCTCAAATTAATATGTGCTTGTAGCATAAATTTCTACAGTAATTTTTCCCTACTAGATATATGTTTATCAGTATAAAAGATATACTGTTATCTTCGGAAATGTTTGTTGTATAATATTATCAAATAAAAAACCGTAAAACACACTAAAGAGATGCCATTATGAGACTCTCAAGAAATATGCATGAACTTAAAATTCACTAACTCTTCGCCATTTATTATTTTGAAAAAAACATTTTACTTGGAGAATATCAATAGAAGTGGAATTGCATTAGCTTTCCATTGATATATTTCGTTTTCTGATAAATTAATTAGCAGCATGCATAAATTAGCGTTAACTAAATAAATAACCTCATCAATCGGGAAAAAATACCCGATTTCATGATGTTATTTATTTAGTTAACGCTAATTTATGCATGCTGCTAATTCTTTAATTTACCAAATAAATTGCCCGGGAGTGTCTCAATTTTAATTGCCTGGCATATTGCCAAGATGCCAGGCAACAGCGTGGTGCATATGTGAACTAAATTATGGCGCTGCGGTGTGTTCACAAATAGGGTGGTAAATGATTGGAATGGATTCAGTCAATAGGTAGTTAGTGCGGAGTCAATAGGTAGTTTTAAAAGTAGGCTGGAACAGTTCATGGATGGGGATGAAAGATGGATGTAGGAAGTGTTAAGTAACAGGAACTACCACGTGGTCTCAAGACTCACGACGTCTTGTACCTTCCTTATTTTCTTATGTTCTTATCATTTCAAGAAGGCTGAACATGCGATAACTTTCGGGCTGGTGTAGGTTTTTCTTGGGTTTAGATATAAGTGTCAGTGGGAGGCTACCCACTCCCCGAGCGGCGAGGCAGGTAATAAACTAATAATTTTAGTCATCAGTAAGAAGTTGTGAGAGGAGGACGCGTCCCGCTCTCGCTCCTGTATCCCGAATTCCTTCTACCCCCCTACCCGTCTCCCTGTCTTCTCTATCGCACCCGGCCAAAGGATTATCTGCCTAGATAACAGATAAAGGTAAGCCAATCACTCAATATCCGCGAATATATATTAATCACTCTATTAATATAACACTAAATAAATGCCATTATGAGACTATGAATATATAGTGAGGGAGTGTTTGGGGTGGTGGGGATGCGAGGGTGGCGGGTGGGTGGTATCAACACTGGTGAGGGAGTCGCGGGTGGGTGCTGGGGATGCAGAGAGTGTGATGTCTCCTTGCAGTGTTGTTAATAATATCTTGAGGAGAGTAAACTCCTTTATTAACAACTTCAGTAATCCAGGTAGGTAAGCAAATACAAGTGGTTGACTGTGACGGGCTTGCTGCCATACAGGAACTGTCTCTCGGCTCTGATTCACCTGACGTCAACTAGCCTTTGAACCTCTGAACCACTGATCGAATGCAATACTAAAACAGTAACTACTCGTTACATCTTTCCTTCCCTAAAGAAACTAATAGACTTCCATAGAAATGCACAAACATACCTACAAATATCCCAAATACAAATTGCCCAATTCTTAACAACTACAACAATAACAACAAGTTCATGCAAAATGATCACTAGGTTTTATATACACCTATTCCATATAGCTCTGGTTTTCGTCTAATTCTTGTTGAGCGACGCAATGGGGTAGCGGGAGAGTCGAAGTTATCCAAGTTGTCATGTCTCTCTTGCGTTACCTCTCCCGCAGTTTCTGTCGACTTCTGTAATAGCGCATTTTCGCGGCCGCTCTGGCCCGGTCTGGACTGGGCTAGTCCCGGGCGGCCACTGTTTTTGCGAGGCAGTTTAGACCGGGCTGGAACGGACTGGGCAGGGCTGAGCCAGATAGCAGGACCAGGTTGGACCAGTGTGGGGAGAACTGGCGCATGCGCACTACAGTCAGCGGGGAAGGCGACCAGGAGCTTCTCGTGCTGCTGATAAGACATGAAACACCATGATGGCCGACCATAAGACTAAAGTATCACAGGCGTGGTAGTTGTAAAGTCTTCAGCACAGGTTAAAAGGCGGACGACAAAAAGGATATTGACAAGATGGACGCCTGCCGCCTCCACAGTTCAGTTCAGTACCGCCCACTCGATCCCCCAGCCAATAGGAACGACGAATGGGACGGGGCCAGTCTCGATGTATTTTCGCGACCATCAGTCCACCCTGACCCGGTCCGGACTGGACTGAACCAGGGCGGTGAACGTCACGAAAATGCGCTATAAGTCGCAACTGCTCCGTGGCTGCTCCTCTCCCGTACCAATGCTGCACGGCTGCTCCTCTTCCGTACCAATTCTGCACGGCTGCGCCTCTCCCGTACCAATACTGCATGGCTGCTCCTCTCCCGTACCAATGCTGCACGGCTGCTCCTCTTCCGTACCAATGCTGCACGGCTGCTCCTCTTCCGTACCAATGCTGCACGGCTGCTCCTCTTCCGTACCAATGCTGCACGGCTGCTCCTCTTCCGTACCACTGCTGCACGGCTGCTCCTCTCCAGTTTTCCACAGTTGGCGGCGATTTCTACGGTATACCGTCCCCCTTACCAGGACCCTGTAAGATCGTGGATAAATCTCCTCAAGGCGCACTCCGGGACTCCACATCCTGCTCCCTGGAAGACGCATGCGTATAGAATCCCCTGAAGTTATAGGCGGCCTACATCGAGTACTTCTGTTATAATAGTGTGCCTGAGTCAATTTCCTACCTCTCATGTCCTGTATCTCCTGCTTTGTAGAGCGACTCGGCTGCAGGAGTGCTGACGAGCAAGGCAATGCTGTCTTGCAATGACGACCCATCAAACGCTGTGCTGGTGTTGTCTGCATTCCTTCAGTAAGAGTGTTCCGCCAGTTGAGAAGAGCTACATACTCAGACTCACCTGATATCTTGCACTTGCTGAACAGTCTCTGAATGGTCTTTACAGCATTTTCAGCTTTCCCGTTTGATTGGGGGTATCTTGGACTAGAGGTTACGTGTTCAAATGACCACCTCTTTGTGAATGTTTTAAACTCTGATGTGCTAAACTGAGGCCCGTTGTCGGTCACCAGAGTGTCTGGTACACCGTGGCGTGCAAATATGTCCTGGAACCCTTGATTACTGCAATGGAAGTGATGCTGTTCAACTTGGCTATCTCTATGTAATTACTGTAGTAATCTACAACTACGAGTAGAACACGGCTTTCCGTATGGCACAAGTCTGCTCCAACTTTCGACCACGGGCGTGTATGAAACTTGTGACTATCCAGGGTATCTTTAGGTGGACTGTCCCTTACTGTCAAACATGCGTCACATTGGCTCACGAGTGCCTTCAAGTCAGATGACATGCCCGGCCAGTGCAAAGCTTCACGCATTCGACGTAAACTGCCTCCCATGCCGACGTGCCCTTGGTGTGCTATGTCAATCATCTTCTTGCGTAATGTGACTGGAACCACAAGGCGGTTTCCTATGAACACGAGTTCATCCTCTGCGTGCAGTTCATCCTTGATATTGAAGTATGGACGTGCTGCAACAGGAACTAAGTCTTTTGGTGAGGGCCAACCATAAAAAATTACCTCTTGTCACTTGCCGTAGTATTTCATCTGCTTCTGTATGGCTTCGGATTTCCTTAATTCGATCCTCGCTGACTATGAGAATGTCCTTCCATCTTACAGCTTCCAAGGAATTCACGCTATGAATTTATTCGTTGCTTTCTGGCAGATAAGCTCGACTTAGAGTGTCTGCCAGATACATATGCTTGCCGCGAACATATTCTACTTGAAGACTGTACTTTTGGAGACGTAACAGCATTCTCTGTAGTCTGGATGGCGCAGCTTCCAGTTGTTTCGTGAAAATAGATTCTAACGGTTGATGGTCACTTTGTACAGTTACAGTCTTACGTCCATATATAATTTATACTAATGAAAGCGTTCACAAAAAAAAACAATAGCAAGACATTCTTTTTCAATCTGGACATACCTCTGTTCCGTAGGGGTTAGGGCTCGTGATGCAAATGCAAATGGCTGCCCCTCTTGGGTGAGAACAGCACCAAGTCCGGACTGCGATGCATCACACTGCACTGTAACTTCATCCGTCACGCTGTAGTACCGGAGCACAGGTGTGGAAGTGACTGCTCTTTTCACTGCCTTAAAAGCCTCCTCTTAAGCCTCCCTCCAGACAAACTGAACCTCCTTTTTAGTCAGATCCCTGAGAGGTTTGGTTATGTCAGTCAGTTTTGGTAAACATTTTGAGAGATACTGTACCATTCCCAGCAATCGACGCACTTCATTGAAATCAGTTGGTGCAGGCATCTCCACGATGGCTTGGATTTTTTTTGGTGCAGCCTTTATGCCCTCATCAGATATCACATGACCGAGGAAGGACACTTCTGAGAGTCTGAGTTGAAGCTTGTCTATACCCAGAACCACGTTACGTTCCTCGCATCTGCATAGAAATTCCTGCAACTACGGTCATGGTCTGCCACGGCTTCTTGGTGGGTAGTTCCACACCCGTACACAACAAAGTCGTCTGCCATCACCTCGACACCCTGCAGGCCTTCTATGAGTTGATGCATCCTTCGCTGGAAAATTTCTGGTGAAGAGGAAATTCCGTATGGCATCCTCAGCCACCGGTATCTGCCAAATGGAGAGTTAAACGTAGTTAGGTAGGAGCTTTGTTCCTCGAGCGGCACATGCCAAAACCCTTACTTCACATCCAAAATTGAGAACAACTTAGCTCCTGACAACCTTGTTGCGATGTCTTCTATAATGGGCAATGGGTAATGTTCTCTTCTGACTGCCTTGTTTAAATCCCGAGGGTCAGTACATATTCTCAGTTGTCCATTATTTTTAGGCACCACGACTAGTGAGGACACCCAGTCTGTGGGCCGTGTAACTTGAGCGATGATCCCTAGATCCTCCAAACGTCTGAGTTCCTCCTGTAAATGTGCACGTATGGCTGCAGCCACACGACGTGGAGCGTGCTGACCTGGGGGTACAGAGTCGTCCACTCTTATTTTATATGACTCGTCTAACCTCCCCACAAGTCACTAAACATTTTAGGGTATTGCTGCTTAAGGATCTCTTTAGTGGTATTACAGTCTTTCTGTGTCACATGTATATTCCTGGACTCTTTCTTGTCAAGTGGATTAATCTTATCATTGTCTTTTATTTCCAAAATTCCAAGGAAAACACTCGCCTTATACCCCAATACCGAGTGAAAGTCCTTCCCACTGACAATTTCACAGTTAAGGTTACATGTACGGTCACAACGATAAACTTGTATACTCACTCGTCCCTCTGAACGCTTACTCACACGTCCGTACCCGAACAGCGTAGTATTAGAAGGGGTTACATTTTTCAACTCATAATAACTTGTTGCTGCTGTACATAACATGTACTGGCAGCACATTACAGTCCGCCCCACTATCAATTTGGAAGCGTATGTAACACTTTGGTTTGATTCTCAAAGTAACAGTCTGTTCCTCCTGAAGCTGAACACTCGAAACATTCTTAACTGTGTACACCTGCAGTTCCGACTCCAAATCATCATCCATGTTCATATTTTCCAACTTGTTAACTACTCTGGCTTCAGGACGAGACACTGTTTTTCTGGAGTGTGGACACTTCACTGCAAAATGGTTAAGTTTTTTACACTTCGAGCAGATTTTTCCCCACGCAGGGCAAACCTCCTTCATCATCTCATGTTCCATTGCACAGAATCTACATTTCTTAATCCATCCAACTGGTTTCCTTGCGTTTCCTGGGTTGCGTTGAACTGCCGCTTCGTTCTCGTTCACTCGACTCGTCCTTTGCGGTCTTCCTCGGCCCACTGCATGCACATTCCCGTCGCTTATTTTGCTAACTTCCATTTGCTGAACAGCGGCCACTGCACTCGCTCGGCAAATCTCCAGAGTTCGTGCTAACGTAATGTCCTTTTCACGCAGAAGACAATCATGCACTGTGTCGTCTGTGATCCCGAACATGATACGATCACGAAGAATCTGGTCAGGCGTAATATTCTCGTAGTCACACCTGAGCGCTATCTGGCGCAAAGCAGTCACATATTGTTCAAACGATTCACCAGGCCTCTGTCCACGAAGGTTGAACTGATATCGTTCGAACGCTGTGTTCCTGAGCGGCCGACAGTACTCCTCAAAAGCGTCAAGTACATCCTTCACATTCTTCTTTTTATCCTCCGTAAGTTGGAACGTCTGGAACACTTTGTGAGCTTCAGCTCCTATCACAGTGAACAGTATAGAGACATGTACTTCACCAGGCTTCTTGTTAAGTTCAGTTGCCGCCGCGTAGCACTTCCAACGACTTCTCCAGTCCTTCCACAGTTCTGCTGCGTTTCTTTCGTGGATGTCGAAACTTGCTGGTGGCGGTAGGGAGAGTGAGAGCGCCATATTAACGTTCGTTTGAAGTACGAAGCTTGAGTTCTGCGAACCGCTGCCACCATGTGATGTCTCCTTGCAGTGTTGTTAATAATATCTTGAGCAGAGTAAACTCCTTTATTAACAACTTCAGTAATCCAGGTAGGTAAGCAAATACAAGTGGTTGACTGTGGCGGGCTTGCTGCCATACAGGAACTGTATCTCTCGGCTCTGATTCACCTGACGTCAACTAGCCTTTGAACCTCTGAACCACTGATCGAATGCAATACTAAAACAGTAACTACTCGTTACAGAGAGGGGTGAAGTGGGGGGTGGGTGGGTAGAGATGAAGGCGAGCGTAACGTTTTTTTTAGTTTTATCGTCGTGTTTCTCTCTCTCTCTCTCTCTCTCTCTCTCTCTCTCTCTCTCTCTCTCTCTCTCTCTCTCTCTCTCTCTCTCTCTCTCTCTCTCTCTCTCTCTCTCTCTCTCTCTCTCTCTCTCTCTCTCTCTCTCTCTCATGCCGTTGTTTTTTAATTTGAACCTTTCCAGTCAGACCACAGACTGGTCAGGTTTCATGCAACTAGTCTCCAAAGGAGACCATCCTGGTGTATCATCGGTAAGGTTATTGCGAATGATTGACATGGATCCCGGAGACCTGACGTGCATTAACTCCACTTTGTGTTTTGCGCTTGAGCATTTCAGTCGTTATGATGTTACTCCAGTGATCACCTTCGATCAGCCACTCTAGTGGAAGGCTACTACCATCCGTGGGCTGCGGGTGGGTTAGGCCCCTCGATCCCCCAGCGTGATTATTAACCTAACCTCCAAAAGGGTTTGGAGGACTCTGGATAGGGAGTGTGTCTGTAATCTGTATGCGCTATTAGACAACTATATAGCACTGCACAGTATACTGAGCAAAAAATAATATAGAAAACGTAAGAGGTAACGGCGGTAGCGACCGCGCAGTTCTCGTCCATTATAACTGGGGTAGGGGTTAAGAGCGAATCTCTCCCCCACTTTAAAATTACGTTTTAGAGGTATCTGAAGGGACCTGTGAAGGTCTGGAGGAAAAAAAGACAACAAGCTTGACTCAATCATGTAAGAATACTATAGCTAAGGTCTCTATGAGCTCTTTATCTCTTCCGAAAGGGTAGAAAGTGACGATCGCGAGTCCAGTGCATGAAAAGACCATCAGTGAATAACACACACTTAGACTCACTCACACTTATAATCATACTTCTCAAATAAATAAATAAAGTTATTTCCCGCTGTGGTATTTGGTAATACTTAAATAGCTGGCAGGCAGATTTACTCAAGGCGAGGGCAGGCATGTACTAACTTAATTGATTGTCTGAGTAATATTATATAAGCAGCCAGCCACTTTCACCACCAGACAGTAAGTTGTCGCCGTGGGAAGCTGGTGGTGTTTGGGAAGATTCGCGACACCACCCACATTCATTTGTTTTTCTGAAGAACTTTTGATCCCTGTAAGTAATGTGAGAAGTTTTCTATCTTGTAGTTGCTCACTTTTGGAGTTGTGGTGCAACTGTTTGGGTGAGACTCTTGATAAACAATTACCTGTAAGTCTTGCACTCCAATTGTTTGCCTATCACACCCTTGTCATTACATAAAGAAAATTGAGGTTAAATGCTCGCTACCGTCATATAGGTTTGCGTATAATGTCAGTCTTTCACGAAAGCACATTATATGCGTAAAACATGAGGAATGTGAAATTTTTTGATGTAGGGATAAAAAAAGAAGATAGGTAATTGACTAAACAAATAACCGATTTTACAACTTTTGTGTTCTAACCATTTTTTATGAGTAAAACTTCT
>JACEEZ010003421.1:25000-40000 GCA_016584305.1 Chionoecetes opilio
ACTTAAAGTAATCGTCCAGACCATTTCATCATTCCTGATTTAATGCAGTCAAATTATAGCCATTAACGAGTATATCAACAATATGTCGTCCCTTTTTGGCATTCCAGTCAGCCGTTTTTAAATAATCCGCAATCAAAATCTGCAAATTCCTCGAGCTTCCAAAACGCCCTCACGACAAGCAGACGATGCGCCACGGCTCGGTGACGTAACAAAAGGAAGGCTCCTCTTCCCACGCTGACTAGAAGGACGTAAACACAAGAGATAAATATAGTACTTGAAGATTTTTGGGTGTTTCTGATAGATTTTTTTGCGATATGCCCCATGCATGCATCCTTAGGGTGCAGCAAGACAGTTGTGCCTTCTCTCTTCTCTCATCTCTCTCTCTCTCTCCTTTTCTCTCTCTCTCTCTCTCTCTCTCCTCTCTCTCCTCTGCTCTCTCTCTTTTCATCTCTCTCTCTCTTTTCTCTCTCTCTCTCTCTCTCCTTCCTTTCCTTTCCTCTCTCCTTAATTTTTTTCTCTCTCGGGGATTACATAGGATTACATAGGAATAACAGACACCGGGAACCTATTGGTCCAGACGAGGGTATCTGCTAAAACTACATACTACTAACTATCAACTACTTGTAAGAAAACAGTTGGAAAAGGATCCCATGTCCTTAAAAGAAGATGGGAAACACGGAAGTTTCATAGTGCAGAAAAATAGGGTATGAAAATATACTAACTACAACTACCACTACCACTAAACTAATCGATCCGGGGACTAAATATGAATTCGCAGGGCACTATCAATACCCATTTACTTTACAGTGCGTGTCAAGTTTTTTTTTTAAAATGTAGTTATTGTGCTAGCTTCGACAACATTTTTTGGGTAACTTGTTCCATCGATCAACGACTCTCACATTAAAAAAATTTTTACGGAGATCAGTGATGCAACGTTGACCGTTTAGTTTTAAACCATTATTTCTTGTTGTCACTTGAGTTAAAAGCTCGAATAGGTTCTCTTGATTAAGGGACATCAAATCCTTTTAGGATCTTAAAGGTTTCTATCAAGTCCCCACGATTCTACGATCCTTTAAGGAAAACATATTAAGTTTCCGCAGTCCCTCTCTCATAAGATGAATTTCGCAGAGAGGGAATTTGTTTGGTTGCTCTTCTTTGCACTGATTCCAATTTTGCTTGGTCTTTTACGAAAACAGGGCGACAGAATTGGACGGCATATTCCAAGTGTGGCCTAACCAAGGACGTGTATAATTGTGTCATTACTTCGGAGTTTTGTGTTCAAAATTGCGTTTAATAAAGCCCAACATCATATTCCCCTTTTTACTGGCAGTTAGGCAATGCGGACTGGTTTTAAGATCATTACTGATGATGACACCTAAATCCTTTTCCTGCTGTACTTCAGTTAACGATTTATTTTGCATTTGATAGTTATATTTGAGGTTTATCGTTGCCTATATGCATTACTTTACATTTATTGGGAAATTTGAATTTTAATAGCCATTTATCACTCCAGTCGATAGTTTGTCGAGGTCACTTTGTATGAGTTCGCAGTTTTCTCTAGTATATGCTTTACCGCCCTAATTGGTGTCGTCTGCAAATTTCGATATTTTAGATACAAGTCCGTAGTCCAGATCGTTGATATATATCAGAAAAAGAGTGGGACCCAAACCGAGCCCTGAGGCACCCCACTAGTAACATCTAACAATCAGATGTTTTACCATTTATTACTACCCCTTGTTTACGATTTGAAAGCCAATCGCCAATCCATGAACATAGCTGCTCTCCCAAACCATGTGCCCTTAGCTGGTCAAAAGTCGCTTATGGGGAACTGTATCGAAGGCTTTCTGAAAATCAAGGTAATTAAAATCCGAGGGAATTTTAGCGTCCAGTTTGAATAAATGACATTTAAAAAAATCCAGTAGGTTGTTAAGCAGGATCTCTTATTTCGAAAACCATGCTGCGAGTTTTAAAATTGAGTTATTTTCATCGAGAAAAGACACTATTTTTACCCGCAATATTTTTTCAAAAAGTTTTTAAAAATCACAGACGTTAGACTAATTGGGCGATAATTACTTGCGAGGCTCTTACTCCCTTTCTTGAATATCGTGTAACATTAGCTAATATCCCCATACTAGGAACATTTTTGTCCATTAGCGATTTATGAGGATAATCTTTAGTGGGAAGCGAAAGTTGACTGTGACATTTCGCGAAGTAATCCCGGCGAAATTTCGTCCACCCCCACGGATTTTGCTGGGTCAAGTTTCTGCAAATACTTTGATACTTCGTCTACTGTTATCTCTCCTATTTCCAAATTTTATCTTTTCGGTTCCGCTACATGTTTACTGGTTCTGGAAATGGAGTTTTCGTTTCTTTAATATACCGCATTAAAGTAAGCATTGAGTACGTGAGCCATGCTCTTTTATCATTTACCAAGATGTTATTTTTATCTTTCAGTGGCCCAATACTAGTTTTGACTTTTTTTCTACTTCGAACGTATTGAAAGAACCTTTTCGGGTTTGATTTGGATTCCTTTTGCAATTTTTTCTTCATATTCGCGCTTTTTAGTCTTAATTAATCCTTGCAACGTCGTTTACGTCATTGTATTCTCTATAATCGCCGTCCGCATTTGATCGCTTGTAACTAACTTTATACGTGGGGGATGAAGAGGAAGAGGAGGAGGGAGAAGAAATAGATGAAAAAGAAGAGGGAGAGAGAGAAGAGAGAGAGAGAGAGAGAGGAAGAGAGAAGAGAGAAGAGGAGAGAGAGAGAGAAAGAGAGGGGAAAAGAGAGGAGAAAAAGAAAAGAAAAGGTAGGAGAACGAGAAGGGGAAGGAGAAGAGGAGAGAAGAGAAGAGGAAGAGAAGAGGAAGAGAAGAGAAGAAAAGAGAAGAAAGAGAAGAGAAGAGAGAGAAGAGAAGAAAGGAAGAGAAGAGAAGAGAAGAGAAGAGAAGAGAAAGAAGAGAAAGAGAAAAAAGAAAGAGAAGAGAGAGAGGAAGAGGAAAGAGAGGGGAGAGAAGGGAGGAGGGAGGAGAGAGGAAATAGAGAGGGAGAGGAGAGGAAGGAGATAGAGGAGAGGAGAGAGGGAAGGAGAGGAGGGGAGAGGAGAGGGAGGAGAGGAGAGGAGAGAGAGAGAGAGAGAGAAGAGAGAAGGATGAGAGAGGACTTCCTCTTCTGACGTCATCAATAACATTCGTAAAGCCCCTATCTCACATTCACGAATCTGAACACGAATGAACACGATTTAACGTTTTTCCTTAAATCGTGTTATAACGTATAAAGGGTTCGCGCACTCTTCGGTTCATTCGTGTTAAGTCGTGGTCGGTCGCGCGCGGTCGTATGGACGTCGCAGCTCGGCTTAAATCGTGTTATAAATTTTTGCAATGCAAAAATTTATAACACGATTTAAGCCGAGCTGAAAAGTCGTGTTCAGTCTCGTATGAAGTTCGTATGAAGGTCGTATGACAGTCGTGTTCAATCGTATGAGGATCGTGTTCAGTCGTATGAAGATCGTGTTCAGTCGCGTTCAGTCGTGTTGAAAAAAAAGTGATCGGATCAACCCCAAAATGGCCTTAAAACCTTCCCCTGGTCAACCTGGTTCCAAAACTGTGCCATATGATGGGATTGCGCCACGGGGGGCGGAACCTATAGCACACACACACGCACATACATACATACACACACACACTTTCGCTTATATTATTATAAAGATAGATGACCCACGTGACCAAAATAAACAAAAATATGTCGTATGAAGGTCTTGCTTAGTCGTATGGAGATCGTGTTTATTTTTCTAGTCGTATGGACATCGTAATGATTCGTGTTTAATCGTATGGCGGTCGTGTTGATTCGTGTTAAGTCGTATGGGCGTCGTTGACAGTCGTGTTTGGTCGTATGACGTCGTATTTGGGGTCGTGTTAAATGAGGGTTTAAAACGGTTTGTATCGTATGAGTATCTTATGACGGTCGTATGAGTGTCGTGTTCAGTCGTATGAAGGTCGTATGAGGGTCGTGTTTGGTCGTATGAGGGTCGTGTTTGGTTAAGAAATTTGCATAAACCACAAGGTCGAGCACGAATCAACACGATTTTTCAACTTTTCTTAAATAGTGTTCGCAATTTCTTAAATCGTGTATGTGAGATAGGGGCTTTACCCTGTTGGAGGGAAGAAAAATTTTTCGCGCGCTTTTTACAAAAGTCGTGTTTTTACGGAAATAAGGCCTGGAAATAAATTAATTTTGGTGGATTAGGTGTTTTGAATTCAACATAATTAGGCAAAAAAAAAAAGGGTCTGGACGATTACTTTAAGCTCCACCCCTATCTGACGTCACGAGCTTGGACAACGGTGATTGGCTAGAGACATCCCCTTACCACATTCTATTCCAGAGTACGTTAATATGCAGCTGGGAGCGGAGCGAGGCCGTGTCCGCGCAAGATAGATACTTCGCTAAAATAAAAAATAAATCTAACTAATGAAGACATTGGTTAGACCTGGCCAAATATATCTGAAGACCATCTCTGGGATGACCTTAACTTTTCGTGAACATTTGGTAAAAATTGGGACCGAAATGGCAGAGCCTTAACAATAGAGACGGATAGATGGACGGATGGACGGAAATTCGGTAAATTATAGTAAGATTATCATCATTATTATTACCATCATTATTATCATTACCGTTTTTTATTTTTATGAATATAATAATAATAATAATTATAATTGTTATGGTTGTTATTATTAGTTATTATTTTTGCTATCATTATTGTCATTACTACCTTTATCACTGTTATTACTATTCTTAATATTATTATTATCATTATCATTATTAAAATCATTAACATTACTCATAACCATTATCAGCATTATTGTTATTATTATCAAACTTATTGTTGTTATTATTAATATTTTCATTATTATCATCATCATTATCATTTTTACTATTATTATCATCATAATTGACATTATTGTTATCAGCATCATTGTTTCTATTATACGTTTATGTCATCAAAATGATTGATATCAATACTCTGTCCCTGGGTAAAGGGTCCTCACCCACCATAGGCTAAAATGCTACGGAGATAAGCACCGAAGGCCACGCGCAGCATAACGTATGACCCCATTTTTACCAATATTATTATGACGTCCCTTATCAAGTAAGTAATGTGGGGCAGCCACGCTACGGCTTCGTAAGATATGGGGAAAAGGGTTGCTGCCACCAGACAAAGCCCTTTTGTGGTGACAAAAGGGAAGTTTCATGTCACAGAAACGGAGATAAGAATAAAGATGCTGAAATCACTCAGTACTTGTAGTACAGCTGAGAATCTCTCATATCATAAGAATTGTGCAATTATGACTAAAGCCTGAAATTTCTACCATTGTTAGTACATGCCATAAGCTTCATTTTGCAGATCGGGAGGTAAGGCGAGATTTGACCTCTGAGGACCGTGAAGGTCAATGACCTCAAAGTATCAAAATATTGATGTGTTGGCGTCCATTGGTTAATGGTAAACATGTTTATGATTTACCAACCAGCATTTGTGTTTCCATAAAAAGTGTCTACATATTCCCACAGCGTTGGTAAATTATTTACAGGTGTCTAGGAGCTTTGACCTCTGAGGACAGTGAAGGTCAATTAGCTCAACATGCAATATTGTGCCAGTGAATGTAAACTGTGGTGGCTGGTACTAACACAATTGTTGTACTTGTGTGGTTGTCAGATTCCCTGCCTGATGATCGAAGCCGAAGATAGACTGGCAGCCATCCCAGACCTGAAATCGTCACTATGGCAAAGCGCATATCCTCATAGCCCAGCCCATCCCTCTACGTCCACGCAATCAAAACCACCCCCAAGAACTAAAGGGAGCTTTGTATTCTTTGCCAAACAGAGACAGAATTAAACTTTGCAGTGCCTACTAAGATCAACCATGAACCGAGCTGGTTAGTGGCCTATGCATCATTGACAGAAGAAACCTCTCCAGTTCAAGGGCTTCGGCACCTGCCAATGGACGATGCGACACACATGCTTGGTACGCACCGTGGATACCTGACGTTCTTGTCATCCTCATCGGAAGTATCCTTTCTAGCCAGCAAGTATCCATCGGCTGACATCTGGGTCGCCTTCGGGCAGTGCAAGAACTTCCTTTTCCTACACATCATGCCACATCTGTAGTCTCTGGGCAATCGAGAATCCACAGCGCTACCCCAGTGTTCCACAGCTTCACAGGGTGGGATAATAACGGACTTCTTCTTTCTATTTGGAAAGGGGAAAGTCGGTTTTGGGAAGCATGGGTGGCCTATACCGAGTCCACAGCTGCCATTCAAACTTCATCGTAGAACATCCACATCCAATCACCGTGGATTTGCCAAGGAGTTCCAGATGCTGGAACGTTTCACAGTCGTTATATATGACAAGACAGCCCTCTGGTGTCGGTGAATGAAGCAAGAAAGGAACTGTTCTGCCAGAGAAACAGAACGATGGAGAACATTCCCCCAACTCAACAGGCCCTGCTGCAGCACACCAAGCGTGCAGTGTACCAGGCTGGCATCTGGACAACCTGTCACCAGGCCCAACAACAGACCCCAACTGCTGAAGGCTGCGGTTGGACACTGGATGCAGAAACAAAGTCCTGGGTTCCTGTCTGGAGCTCGCAGCCTGCGGCAGCAAAGGCTGTAAGTGAACTTGTGAAGTGTGCCTGCAAAAGTGCTGCAGGTTGTGGCGGGAGATGTTCATGCAAGAAAGCCAGCTGGAAATGCACCGAACTGTGCAGCTGCAAATGTGAGAAGTAGACACATATTACAATTATGAATCATACCTGCATTGTGATACTGGTGCTTAACAAAGACATGGCATTCCTGCAGCTGTACAGGAAGAACATGATTGTTGTATAATGAGCTTAATGAATACTTATTTTTCATAATGCACCGTCAGTAGATTAACACTGTCATTTTGAATTGCAAGGAGTATGTTTTATTCGTGTTCTGCTAATAAACTACATGGCATTTCGCGATGTCCGCAGGGGAGTTTAAAGTCGAATAAATATTGAATTTATGTTTTTTTGACAGCCATATTGGAATATTTTGTTCTGGAGTTATTAAATAATAATAATAAGATAACTTGCATCCAATAAACATTATCCTTATGACTATTCTTTTAAAAAACCCATTTACCCTAATTTCCACATGCGGAAATGTCAAAATAATAAAGAAGCGTTCCTTATAGCCATCTGAGTGATGGGATCATTTGTCTCCCCTCTCAAAATCATAGCTAGGAGCCTGTAGAGTGCCTGAAAAAATTTTGGTGCTTTTATCCGGCATGTCCCCATCATTTCACTAAGCTGCCCCACTATATATCCAGCATAGCTGAGAGGTGGATAGGCTCCGCTCCGTGCGCCCACGTCAATGTCCTACCATATTCCATTTTTAAGAAAATATAACTAACTAACAATAAAAAATAATAATAAATACTACTCCCCATATTATATTAGTAGTAATAGTAGTTGTAGTAGTAGTAATAGTAGTAGTAGTGGTAATAGTAGTGTTAGTAGTAGCAATAGCAGTGGTAGTAATAGTTATTGTAATAGTAGTGGTTTTAGTAGTAGTAGGGTTAGTGATAGTAGTAGTAATTAAAAGATGATAATAATTAGTATAATTGTAAAGACAGTAAGAATAATGAATACAATAAAATTCAACACTAATAATAAAAATAATAACAGTAATAATGAAAATTGATATTGGGAGGACTGAGGGCTGTGAGGAGAGAAGGAGGGAGTGGCCGAGGGGCGGCAGGTCCTTGGGGACTCGGGGAGGGCAGCTCACCTGACTTGACCTGACCGCGACCTCCACCACCACCAGCCCGCACCACCCACATGCACTACTTGTTTGTACAGTACTATATAGTATATACTACTACTACTACTACTAGTAGTAGTAGTAATTTATGGTAGCAGTAGTAGTTGCAGTGGTAGTAGTAGTAGTGGTAGTAGTAGTAGTGATAGTAGTAGCAATATAAGTGGTAGTGGTAGACAGTAAGAATGATAAATACAATAAAAGTACAAAGGAGAGGTTTGCGCCCTCCGAAAGAGGGAGAGGAGAGGGGAGAAGCTATGAACAGTGTGGTGATTTGGTTCAGACTGGGCTGGATCAGTGAGAGCCTGGGTCACCTGGATCGCGTGACGTCAGTCACCCCCCACCCCCAACCTGCGCGTCGGAAGACCGTATTAGACTGTGAAGGTAACATGATGTGATGTAGGGTGATGTGAGAGGAGGGATGTGCATATGTCTCTATCTTTAATTATCAGCCTCACATCCTCACCTGGACAAACCATCCCTCACCTCACACCTTGGCGACGCAGAGTCAGAGAACGCTACCTAATATATCCACGTTAAGGTGTGAAATGGAGGAAAGAGAAGAGGTGCGAAGAAGAGGCGATAAAAGTAGAATGGGGAGGAAAGAGAAGAGGTGCGAAGAAGAGAAGAGAGGAGTGGAGAAGAGGCGAGAAAAGTAGAATGGAATGGAGGAAAGAGAAGAGGTGCAAAAAAGAGAAAAGTGGAGAAGAGGAGAGAAAAATAGGAGGAAAAGACACCATTGATGATGATGATGATAACAACTAAAATGAATAAACAAATGTGAAACAACAAAAAATAAATATAAAACTAGGCAGGAAAACAGAAAACATGACGATAACAACTAAAATTGATATAAAACAAGGAAGAAAAAAGGAACACATCATTATCATCCTTCATTCATTAATAAGAGAACAATAACATCCAAAGACAACTATAACTATGAAACACTACATATTAACCCATTTAATTAAACGATACATTCATCTCCTCTTTGGTTTATTCTCACCTTCCTACAAAACCACTTCCTCCTTCTCCCTACCCTTCCCTCCTCCTCCCTTCCTTTCGTCTCACACCATACACCTTTTTTATTCTCTCTCTCTCTCTCTCTCTCTCCTCTCTCTCTCTCTCTCTCTCTCTTCTCTCTCTCTCTCCTCTCTCTCTCTCTCTCTCTCTCTCTCTCTCTCTCTCTCTGCTTCTCTCTCTCTCTCTCTCTCTCTCTCTCTCTCTCTCTCTCTCTTCTCTCTCTCTCTCTCTCTCTCTCTCTCTCTCTCTCTCTCTCTCTCTCTCTCTCTCTCTCCTCTACCTCACCTCACCACCTAGCTAAGACTTTCTACTATAAGCTATTGCTGTTTGCACGAGAGGGTCCTTTCCCCCCATCTCTTCCACCTCCCCCCCTCTTCCCTCTCTCCTACTCCCCCACCTCTTCCCCATCTCCTACTCCCCATCACCTATTCCCCCTACCCCCATTGTAAAAGTCCGCCCAACTCTCCCCTTTCCTCCTCCTAAAGTCCTCGCCGCCGGAAGCCATCACGACAACAACACTTGACCTTACAGTATATACCTATAGTTACGACAGGCGAGTCTTCTACACCCCTACCTGTATACCTGTATCCCTTTCACTGTAATAATACCCGCCTTAAACACCCCCTTTGGTTCCCTGCTACCTATATAAAGAGTTTCACATACACCTGGTGGCATGTTTTTTGGGGTTTTGGCCCTCTCCTCCTATCTCTGTCTGTCTCTCTGTCTCTCTCTCTCTCTCTCTCTCTCTCTCTCTCTCTCTCTCTCTCTCTCTCTCTCTCACACATACACCTGGTGGCTTGTTTTTTTTTTTTTCTCTCTCTCTCTCCATATAAGCGGCAGGATACACGGAGAGTTGTCAATGAAAAGAACAGTTATAAGTAAGCAGAGAAAGTTGAATACATCAATACTTAATGAGCAAACCTTGATGAATATGACCGACACACACACACATACACACACACACACACACACGCACGCACGTATATACTAAAGTGGTCAAAGAGAAAGGAAAAGAAACAACGAGGAAGTGGTAGTAAGACATAAGTGGTGATTGCAACAGAAATTCCTCGAAACAAAACTGTGGAGTCATATCATAAAAAAAAAATGAAAGAAAAAAACCACTTAGTCCCAAAAAAGCCTAAAACAGCAATAAAGGCAATAAAGCCTAATCATCATAAAATACGTCACTTTAGGCCTACTTAATCATGAGTATTCACATTTTTTTAGACATACGATACATGATATAACACTTAAGATACGAGGACCACAGGGTAGCTATTCAAGAAGTCCAATATAGTAGTGAGTGATGATGGGCCTTTAATAATGATACCCTCGCACGGTGATAGCTATAGTCAGTAGTTAGTAATAGTTAGTAATAGATAAAAAGACATATGCCATCTCCACACACGTGCTACACCTCAACACCGTGATCTCGGGTGCAATGACAGCAACACCTTAACACCAGGAGCACAGTCATCGCCAATTACAACACCGCAACACTATACCATCCCAGCACGGTAAGAACACGAGTAACAACACCACCAGTGCAACAGTCATCACCAATAACAACACCGAAACACTATACAGCAACACCATCAACACCAGTCACCAATCACCAATAACACCACCGAAGCACTATACCATTCAAACACGGTAAGAACACGAATCACAACACAACACAACACAAACACACGCTCAAACAACACTAAATGAGATGTTGATGTCCTTGTGTTGCCTCTTCCCCAACACGGAAACACTATACCATCTAAACACTGTAAGAACACGAGTCACAACACAACACAACAGAAACACACACTCAAACAACACTAAAGGCGATGTTGATGTCCTAATGTTGCCTGACTTGCCTCTTCCTCGAAACACGCACACAAACAACACTAATTGAGGTGTTGCATGTTCTTGTGTTGCCTCTCGTTCGTTCCCAGAGAGTCAGTATCAATAGTATTATTATCTTCCTCTCACTCTCTCGTTCCCAGTGAGAGTCAGGATGGGATGGAAGAATACACACCTTGCCCTCCCACCTCTCACAATACACTGAAGACTCCTCAAACCCCTCTCCCTCTCCTCTCCCAAGCCCCGCCTCTGTCCTGTATCCCTCTCCCCCACACCCTCCACACCTTCCTCTCACCCCTCCTCCATTTCCTTCCCCCCCAAATGCCTCCTCTTCTCTTCCAAATCTTCCTCACCTGTCTCTTCCCTTACCTTCCCTTCCTCCTCCTCCTCACTTACCTCCCCTTCAAATCTTCTCTTCTGACCCCCCCCCCTCTCTACCTCTCTCTCACTTCCCCCCCTACCTGCTCCTCCCTCACTTCCCCCCCTCTACATTTCCCTCCCTCACCCCCCCGATCTGTCTCTCCCATCCCCCTATTTTACACCTTAATCCCCATTAGGCCCCATAATCAATACAAAATAATTACCCTGACTACCTCATTAACAAAACCATCCGTATCGCCAATTAACTTTCATTACGAGACAATTACCTTTTGAGAGAAATAAAGAGCTTTATTATAGATTACTCCATCCACCTCTCCCTCCATTTTCCCTCCTACCCTCCCTTTTGTCTCTCCATTTTTCCTCCTCTCCCTTCCTATTCCCTCCACTCTCCCTCCATCTTCCCTCCTCTCCCTTCCACCTTGCCTCCTCTCCCACGGGAAAAAAAATCAAGGCCGTTTTTTTTCTTTAGCGTAAACCAAACGAAGGACTAAAATAATGTAAAAATACTGAAAGAAATGAGTAAGATAATTGTGAGATATAAATAACAAGAAAAAAAGATGTGTAATGTGAAAAATAAGCATGAAAAGAAAATTGTGTGTGTGTCTTATTATGTAAAAATAAGAATGTGTAAAAGAAATGAGTAAGATAATAATTGTGAGATATATAAATAACAGGAAAAAATATAGAGATAAAACGCTTGAAAATAATACCTAAACGAAAGGAGGAAGTGTGCAAAGAGTGAAATGGGGAAGACGGTGAGGAAAGAATGAAAAAACAACAACAAAAAAACACCTCAGATATAAAAAAACATACATATCAACAACAACAAAAGCAACGACGACAACGAGACGAGTAAAGAAAAATAATATAAGAAAAAGAAAAAGAAAAAAAAAAAATATCATGAACAATAAAAACAAGAAAACGAGTAAAAGGAAAAATAATGATAACGAACAGGAACTATCACGCTCCTTCTTCCTGGAACCTTGCGAAACAAATAGAAGCAAAAACGAAAAAAAGAGAAAACATAAAATAACACTGAAGTTAGACAGCAAGACACATTACGAGGAGGAGGAGGAGGAGGAGAGGAGGAGGAGGAGGAGGAGGAGGAGGAGGAAGAGTTGTCGGTGCGTCGGTGTCTGGACGATTCGAGCGAATACCTTTTCGAGCGTAGGACGATTCGAGCGAATACTTTTTCGAGCGTAGGACGATTCGAGCGAATACTTTTTCGAGCGTAGGACGATTTGAGCGAATACTTTTTCGAGCGGAGGACGATTCGAGCGAATACTTTTTCGAGCGGAGGACGATTCGAGCGAATACTTTTTCGAGCGGAGGACGATTCGAGCGAATACTTTTTCGAGCGGAGGACGATTCGAGCGAATACTTTTTCGAGCGGAGGACGATTTGAGCGAATACTTTTTCGAGCGGAGGACGATTCAAGCGAATACTTTTTCGAGCGGAGGACGATTCGAGCGAATACTTTTTCGAGCGGAGGACGATTCGAGCGAATACTTTTTCGAGCGGAGGACGATTCGAGCGAATACTTTTTCGAGCGGAGGACCAAACTTAGTTTTCCTGAATAGTTTTGATGTGTATGGAATGAATCTGGCACTTGTTTTTGTCGGAAATATATTTTTGTTTACAGGGTGTGGGGGGATCCCCGCCCCGCAAACCTTGCTCCGCTTCTCACTGCCGTAGTATCGATAATTTCTTTTTGTTCTTGATATCATGTTACTAAACGAAACCCACCTCTAACCTAACCTAACCTAGTATCATTTAACCTAACTTAACCGTTTCTGGCTGAAATAACGGTAGATTTATACGTTATAATGCACTCACTTTTTCTTTTCATCAACGTTCACACACACACACACACACACACACACACACACACACACACACACACACACAAAGGCGTAGCAGCTATAAGGCGCCCTGTTTCTATAAATACTACCGGCAGGACAATCCAGGCAGAGGGGAGTGAGGTCAGGTCAGGCACCCTGTGCGTGTGTGTGTGTGTGCATTACCTGACGTGACCTCACTGGTACCCTCTACTGTAGATAACACTTTAGTCGCCAGCTGCAATAATGTCGCCAGGCGCCAAATATTAGGAATGCTATACATCACTACTGCTGTGTCTGTGCCACTGAAGATGATACACAGTAGTTTATATCATGACTGTATAATCTACCCTGTTTCAGCGTTGTTTTATGCTTTGCATCTGCAAGTATATACGGTTTCAAATTTCCCTACTTGTTTTTTTTCTTCGCGCGACGACGACAGCGGGAGGACACTCATAACATAAAAACTAATTGGCGACCTTATTATTGGTCGCCACTCTGGTGATATTTTTGTAATTTGTTCATTTATAGCCATAATATGACACATATGAAGACACAAAATGACACAGACTCTCCAGATAGCCCGTTCTAACTTTCCTGAAATTATGGATGCAGAAATGTAAGTATTAACGCCACCAAACATCTGTACATCGAAAAAAAAAAAGTTGCCCTGGCGACTATAGTGTTATCTACGGAATGGAATGTCCTGACGGCACCCCGGCCCCGCCCGCCGCGCCCGGCGGCCCACCTAAGGTCTCTGTATAAGAGGCTTTAAAGGTACTCTAACCCCACCCACCTTCCTCTGTCCCGTCCACACTAGGTAACTTTGTTTGGAAACATTGTTTCCAAACTGTTAGCAAACATTTGGGAAACAATTTTAAGGTTTATTTATTTTGAATAAATAGGTGCAACTCCGCCGTCGCCACCAGCACAGTCAGAGACCGCGGGCCAAGCGCCCTCCCTCACGGACAGCAGTCAGGCTAGGTTAGGTTAAGTTTAGGTTTAGTTTAAAATAAAGCCAAACTAAACCCAACCTACTCTGCTGCTGCTGTCCGTGAGGGAGGGATGGGACTGGGAGAGGCGCCCGTCCCGCGGTCTAGAAATGTGCTGATGGCGACGGCGGAGCAGCACCTTATTTATTCTTATTAGATCATTTTGTCCGTGATTTTGACCAAAGTAACAGCTTGCCAAGAGGTTTGAAGGTTAGTAGAAGACGCATATGACATAAGTTTAGTCCATATGGTAGTAATCGAGATAAAGCAGAAGCGATAAAACATAACTTTCCTGTAGTGGTTGAACCCACCACAACACCGCCGATTGCCGTGGCGCGGCAGTCGGCGGTGTTGTGGTGGGATCGGATTTCAACTAAAAATCAATTTATAAACCAGACATTTGACAGAAAATCTCTTAAAATATAATAACAAGCAATTTCTTAGTCCTTATTGTTTAATACCATGCGTGTATAGTAGCATATCCTACGCTCGAATAGCCATTTACTCGAATGGTCCTCCGCTCGAAGTCATTCGCTTGAATCGTCTTTCGCTCGAATCGTCTTTCGCTCGAAAAGTCATTCGCTCGAAAGGTCGTGTAACCGGTGCGTCCCTTTCGAAAGCTAGGAGAGGAGAGGAGAGGAGAGGAGAGGAGGGAGGGAGGGAGGGAGAGAAAATAAGGAATGAAGAAAGAGAGGAAGGGAAAGAAGGGAAGAAAGGCTACAAATGAGTAGAAAATATGAGTCATTAGAAATAAAGTATAAAAGAAAAAAGAAAAGAAAAAGAGGATAATACATAGTGATGAGTGACACTGAAGTAGGAGAAAGTAAGCAGCCAACAATAGATAAATGAAAGGAAAGAAAGCAAAGGAATGAAAGTAGAAAGTGAAAAAGGAATGATGATTATAGGAAAGAAGCAAGACCTGTAATAAATGTCTAAAAGAAGAAAGAGTGCGTGAGTGAAATATGCAATAGTATATAATTTACTAAAGATAGTGGCGTAACACACAGGAAAACTGAAAAAAAACCATTAAAACAAAAAACATTACAACAAAACTGTGAATGTGTGTGTGTGTGTGTGT
>JACEEZ010003421.1:50000-60000 GCA_016584305.1 Chionoecetes opilio
TTCTATTTTCTTTTGTATCTCTCTCTCTCTCTCTCTCTCTCTCTCTCTCTCTCTCTCTCTCTCTCTCTCTCTCTCTCTCTCTCTCTCTCTATCTTTTCTCTTTCATATGCGCTCTCTCTCTTTATTTCGCTATTTCTAGATAATCAAAGTCTTATGTCGCTGATGTAACAAATCAATTTCATGTCATTTTCCAAGCGTCACCTCACGACCACTTACATGCGCATTACCACCATGACTTTCCCTCACATGCCTCATCTGGTTCACACACACACACCCGCACCGCCGCCACAACACCACCAACACTCTCACACTATGCAACACCACCCAGATGTCAACACACACGCCCCTTTACGCCACACCACGGCTCAAAGTTCCTCGGGACAACACCAGAGTCCTCATAAGACGTCTATCCCCTTCCTGCTTATCACCCACCACCGTTTCGGGAATCAAGGTCGAATATACCAATTAAAAAGGGTAAAGAAAATGGGATATTGGTTAATTACGCGTGACGGGACACCTAAGTAAAGGGCGTCTCCACTCTCCACGTGCGACACTTCCTCCCTTCACACGCACTTCGTAAACACAGCACACGCAACTTGCTCGCACTTCGCACGCCCTTTCGATATTCTGGCATTGAGTACCACACACCACAGGGGAGGAATGTAAGGCCCTAGGGAAGGATAGGGATATACAGCACTTGGGAGGGGGTATGAGGGTGTCTTTAGGTTCTCTATTCACCGCGGGATTGGCATAGAACGTAGGAGTGTGGCAGGAGTCAACGTGAGGCTCGGCCCGGCGCAGGGAGGGACGCGGGATCGCCACGCCGCGCGGAGAGAGACTGAACCCGCCGCGCGCCTGACACTGGAGTGGTTGAGGCTGGCCCGCTGGAGAGCCACAGCGAGAGTGGCAGACAGGCTAGCAGTGCCTAACGAGGGGGTGAGGGGCAGGCAGGTAAAACACAGGCCTATTGACGTAATGATGGGGTTTAGGGTGTGTGTGTGTGTGTGTGTTGTGTGTGTGTGTGTGTGTGTGTGTGTGTGTGTGTGGGGTGTGGTGTGTGTGTGTGTGTGTGTGTGTGTGTGTGTGTGTGTGTGTGTGTGTGTTATTCACCATGGTCTTGTCCACGCGAGCTGGCTCGCGATCGCCAGTTTCACCCTCTCAGTGCGAGTTGGAGTCATTATTACCGATCTTTGGGCAATGGGGACTCACACACACACCCCCCCCCCATCCCCTTGCACCGGGGGACATACCGCCCGAATTTCACAGTGGAAAGTCCGGGAATGAGCGGGGTCGGGATCGACGCCGGACCACAGAATGATGCGGGGCCAACCAACGGCCACACGGACGGGTTTTTTTTTTTTTGCGTGGGTGCAGCGGCGTGGCGCGTGCTAGCGTGGCTGGGGGGGGGTGGGGGGCGGGTGGGTGATGAGGGGCTGTTGATGTATGTTTCCAGGGTGGGATGAATTGATTTGTATTGAAATTAGCAATCAATACTTTGTTTGGGATTCCAAAAATACATACAAATCAATACTTTGCTTCCTATTAAAATTACAAATACAATTACAAATACTTTTCTTCCTGAACTGCTGATCCCTTTCAATCTAGTAAAACTTCTACTCTTGTGTGTGTGTTTTGGGTGTGTGGTGCTCAAACGACCCATTGATCTTGATAATGGGCAAACTATAAATTACAAATGAAAAATTTTTCATGGAATGAGGGGTCAGGTACAAATCAAATACAAATAATTAAAATTGTAGCCTAATCAGCTTAATACAAACGATTTGTTTTGTCCCCTGGTGTGGTGTCGGTGGTCCGCTGCGTGGTTAGTCTATGTCAGAATGGAAAAGTTCGGTACTCCTGGAGATGGCAGATAGAAATGGGTAGGCATGGAGGCTAATATCAACAGAGTGTCAATCAAAGCACTGCATCGACTCCGATGCCGTCAAAAGTTACCAAAAACATCACATCAAAGTAACATTACAATATGAACAGAAAAAAATCAAAGAAACATGCGACTGTCAGGACTCGGCAGTATCCCCGCCCACGTAAACGATAACAAAACATCGTCTTTAATTGACTCTGACTCTATACATAAGAAAATAAGGAAGCTACAAGAGGCCGTGAGACCTACACGAGGTAGTTCCTGTTACTAAACACTACCTACATCCACCTTTCATCCCCATCCATGAAATTGTCTAGCCTCCTTTTAAAACTCCCTATTGACTCCGCACTAACCACCTGACTGAGTCCATTCCAATCATTTACCACCCTATTTGTGAATCAGTTTCTCCCTGTCTTTATTAAATCTACGTTTTTCTATACATTTCTACACTTCACCTTCTACTGTATTCTCTTCACTCCTCAGCGTTTTTCATCTCTACACTTCACCTTCTACTCTGCTCTTCACTCCTCAGCGTTTTTCGTCCCCTACACTTCACCTTCTACTGTATTCTCTTCACATCTCAGCGTTTTTCGTCCCCTACACTTCACCTCCTACTCTATTCTCTTCACTTCTCAGCGTGTTTCGTCCCCTACACTTCACCTTCTACTCTATTCTCTTCACATCTCAGCGTGTTTCGTCCCCTACACTTCACCTTATACTCTATTCTCTTCACTTCTCAGCGTGTTTCATCCCCTACACTTCACCTTCTACTCTATTCTCTTCACATCTCAGCGTTTTTCGTCCCCTACACTTCACCTCCTACTCTATTCTCTTCACTTCTCAGCGTGTTTCGTCCCCTACACTTCACCTTCTACTCTATTCTCTTCACTTCTCAGCGTTTTTCGTCCCCTACACTTCACCTTCTACTCTATTCTCTTCACTTCTCAGCCTTTTTCGTCCCCTACACTTCATCTTCTACTCTATTCTCTTCACTTCTCAGCGTTTTTCGTCCCCTACACTTCACCTTCTACTCTATTCTCTTCACATCTCAGCGTTTTTCGTCCCCTACACTTCACCTTCTACTCTATTCGCTTCACATCTTAGCGTTTTTCGTCGCCAACACTCCTTCAGTATGGACACGCCCCCTTGATGTCACCCTCCCCTGCCCTCTCCTTCGTCAGATCCGGCAGGCAGGTAGTCATCATCGCTACCTAGACAGTCACCCTTTCTGAACGCAACGCCACACCTGACACACTACACACACTGAACAGATACCAAGGACTGTCACTATACACACACTGCACACTACAGACACTGAACGATACCAAGGACTGTCACTATACACACACTGCACACTACACACTGAACCGATACCAAGGACTGTCACTATACACACACTGCACACTACACACACTGTACCGATACCAAGGACTGTCACTATAGCCTATATTTCTAACGAGGCGAAAATTCCATTCTATCTAAACCCCTTGAAACCCAGAACGTAATTTCCATTGTAATTTGGGTACCATTAGACGATTTTTAGTGAATTTAAGCAATACTTTATAGATATGACCAAAGACTACTCTATACAGTAGTCTTTGATATGACCTATTTAGTATCCATTTCTACTAACTAATTTGGTATATTCAGTTACTTTTCTTAATTTTATGGCTCGACAACAGACGATTTTTTATAGCAAAGGAAAGATTTGGGCGTGAAGGGGTTAAGGTCTCATGCTTAAAATTATGCCTATATTTACCTGATAATACGGTTAACTATGATAAAATACATCTGAAATTAAGAAGAACCGTAGTATTCCCTTCTCCTGGCATCAAATATCAGTCAGTAAGCAGCAAGGGGTCAGGATTTTTCGCCTCGTTAAATAAAAATAGAATATAGCATGAAGACACGATGAGTATACGATGAACGAGGTAAAAATTAGTACAGTAAGAAGGATGAACTCAGTTTCTCGCATAAGACCCACAGCAAATATCAATGTCGTAATAAACCGATGATTCTAGACAGCTTGAGGTTATTTGAAAGTATTTTTATCTTCAATAAAACACGAATGACCAAGGGCAAAAAACTGAATAGTAACAAAAAGTCCGTAAGGTGCAGTCGCCAGAAAGAAGAGAGTAAGAGAATAAAGAAAGGGGGCTGGATCAATTTAGTTCGGGAGGTGTCTTGATACTTCTCTCTGGAATAAATCTACGCTTTCTAGTCCTTCAAAAACGTCAATGGCAAAAAAAATAAGAAGTAACAAAAACCACAAACTGCGAGTCCCCATAAAGAATACAGTATGGCAATAAAAAAAGGGGGGTGGATCAATTTAGTTCGGGAGGTGTCTTGATACCACTCTCTGGAATACATTTATATGCTTTCTAGTCCTTTAAAAGCGTCAAGAGCTGCCCCTACACACACACCCTCCTGACGTGGCGGGCTTGAGACTCACACACACGGAAGGACCAGCACTAGTAGAGCATAGAGAGGAGGGTGGGAGTGTGCATACCAAGCAAGACACGACAGGCGGGTGGACAGACAGACAGACATAAGACAGAACCTTCAACGGATGTCAGGTTGATTTTGTAGATTGATGGGGTTTTTTTCTTGTCCGGGAACGATGAGTAGCTAACGACTCAAGTAGTTTAAAAAGATATAACTAATGCAGGATATTCTACAGGTTGAATATTTTGGACACACCTACCTACATACACGTATCGTTCTGGTTACAATCAAAGCCAGTAAAGAGTTATTAATTGTTATAGCTATATTTATTGTTTATAAAGAGTTATTTATTATTACTATTTACTGGCTTTGGTTACAATAGCTTTCGGTTACAATTTTTTTTATGTCCATAGGCTACGTTCGGTGCCTCGTCAGTCTCCTCCCCTCCTCCTCCTCCTCCTTCTCTTCTCCCTCCATCTCACTGTGTCCCTGAATTCCACACACATCCCCCACCAACACGTGTTCCACCCCCTTCGTGCCCTGTATGACTGATGGAGGGGGAGGGGTGGAGGGAGGGGGAGGGGGTAGGCCACAATACCCCCCTCAAGAATATAAACAAGTGACTATACCACTATGCCACCTAACCATGGAGGCATTAAGGGACCTCCTCCCACATACTATAATACATACATACATACATACATACTATACTATATTATACCTCCATGCACCTAACCCCCTCCCCCATTCTTTCCTTCCACCATGAGTCAACAGGTGGCGGGACACGGACATTTATGCAGTACGTAAGCATGTAATTAATGACTTCCACAGGTTACAGTTCACGAGGTTATGAACATGTATTGGGTTATAGGCTAGCATTACGGTACAAACAAGGCGCTGGAGCAGTCTATACTCTCTCCAGGAAGGACTTTGTGTACCTATAAAACAAGGTAATAATATAAAGACTATATTATAATAGTTGTGGCGCGATGCAGGTTTAGAGGCAGGTGTAAGACTGTATCCTCAAACAATGGTAACAGGAAAGAAAGTAGTTATCTAGAAAAAATAGTAACTGGGAAAAAGTTAGGTTAGGTTACGATTAAAGTCACTGCAAGCTTTGTGTGTGTGTGTGTGTGTGTGTGTGTGTGTGTGTGTGTGTGTGTGTGTGTGTGTGTGTGTGTGTGTGTGTGGTGTGTGTGTGGTGTGTGTGTGTGTGTGTGGTGTGTGTGTGTGTGTGTGTGTGTGTGTGTGTGTGTGTGTGTGTGTGTGTGTTGTTGTGGTTTTTTTACCTAGTTGTGATATATGGGAAATGAGCTACACTCGTGGGGTCCCGTCTTCGTTTCTCATTAGGTCAAGTTTATCCTTAGTGTGTATGATCCAATGTGTATGTATCCAAGTGTGTGTGTGTGTGCGTGTGTGTGTTGCTCAGGAAAGGAGGGCGCCCCGCTTTAGTGTAGTGTCCGGGATTATTTATCAAAGCATAGCACGTGTATGTAAACCCCAAGTGGAGGTTCCAATCCTTCATAACAACCCCTTGGCCCTCCATTGGCACCCCTGATCACCACTAGCCTATATACCCCCTGTAAGGCTAAACCAAGTCAGGAGGTTACTATATTAAACCAATCCCCCCCAAAACACCCCTCTATAGCCTCATTTAAGCCTAAACCAAGTCAGGGCGTTGCTATAACAGGAGGAGGAATAGCAAAGAATAGGAATAAAGAATAGGAGAAAGGAAATAGGAAAAGAAAACTAGGAGCAAAGAATAGGAATAGGAGGAAAAGGGTAAGGATGGGAAAAAGAACCACATGAGACTACGGTAATTTAGTGTCTTGGAGAAACTTAACTCAAAGAGAGGAGGAAGGGGATAACAAAGAATAGGAGGAAAAGGATAAAAAAAGGGAGAACCACATGAGACAATGGTAATTTAGTGTCTTTGGGAAATATAACTCAGCAATAGTGTCTTTAGGGCCAAACATGTCGCAGGGAAAACTTTCTCTCTTCTCTTCTCTTCTCTTCTCTTCTCTTCTCTTCTCTTCTCTTCTCTTCTCTTCTCTTCTCTTCTCTTCTCTCTCTCTCTCTTCTCTCTATCTCTCTCTCTCTCTCTCTCTCTCTCTCTCTCTTCTCTCTCTCTCTCTCTCTCTCTCTCTCTCTCTCTCTCTCTTCTCTCTCTCTCTCTCTCTCTCTCTCTCTCTCTCTCTTCTCTTCTCTCTCTCTTCTCTTCTCTTCTCTTCTCTCTATCTTCTCTTCTCTCTCCTTCTCTTCTCTCTTTCTCTTCTCTCTCTTCTCTCTCTCTTCTCTCTCTCTCTCTCTCTCTCTCTCTCTCCTCTCTCTCTCTCTCTCTCTCTCTCTCTCTCTCTCTCTCTCTAACAAACCAATCACCAAGCACCCCATGTCGATAGGAACACAATAACAATACGTCAATGCACTGTGGCCGCTGTCCTTGTAGTATTGGCTTCCACTGTACTTACTGATTTTTTTCTTCAGATGATATATTTTCTCCTCCCTTTTTCTACTAAATTTTCTCCACTTATTCCTTTCTTCCTCTTCATTATCCTTCCTCAGCTCGTCCTCATTATGTATCTTATCTTTTTTCCTCTTCTTCTGCTGTTCCTCCTTCTTCCTCACCTCCTCCTCCTCCTCCTCCTCCTCCTCCTTCTTTAGCTGCTCCTTTTTGTCTTACTCACCTCCTCCTTCTCCTTCTTTAGCTTCTCCTTCTTCTCGTCTTTCCTCACCTCCTCCTCTTCCTTCTTCTTCTTCTTTAGCTGCTCCTTCTTCTTGTCTTTCCTCTCCTCCTCCTCCTCCTCCTCCTTCTTCTTCTTCTTTAGCTGCTCCTTCTTCTCGTCTTACTCACCTCCTCCTCCTCCTCCTTCACGTCCTTCATCCCTTACCTTGTCCTTCCTTCCTTCTCTCCACCTCGTCACGCCTCCTTCCTCACCAATGCCTTCCTATTACCTCCTGGCGTCACGGCTTCATTCCTTCCTCCTCCCGCCGAAAGAGAGAGAGAGAGAGAGAGAGAGAGAGAGAGAGAGAGAGAGAGAGAGAGAGAGAGAGAGAGAGAAGAGAGAGAGAGAGAGAGAGAGAGAGAGAGAGAGAGAGAGAGAGAAGAGAAGAGAAGAGAAGAGAAGAGAAGAGAAGAGAAGAGAAGAGAAGAGGAGAGAGAGAGAGAGAGAGAGAGAGAGAGAGAGAGAGAGAGAGAGAGAGAGAGAGAGAGAGAGAGAGAGAGAGAGAGAGAGAGAGAGAGAGAGAGAGAGAGAGAGAGAAGAGAAGAGAAGAGAAGAGAAGAGAGAGAGAGAGAGAGAGAGAGGAGAGAGAGAGAGAGAGAGAGAGAGAGAGAGAGAGAGAGAGGAGAGAGAGAAGAGAGAGAGAGAGAGAGAGAGAGAGAGAGAGAGAGAGAGAGAGAGAGAGAGAATGTTTTCCCTGCGACGTGTTTAGCCTTAAAGACACTATTCCTGGATTTAAGTTTCCCAAAGACACTAAATTACCGTAGTCTCATGTGGTTCTTCTTCCCTTCTTTACCCTTTTCCTCCTATTCCTATTCTTTGTTATCCCCTTCCTCTTCTTTCAAGGTCACACGTCCTTCTCATTTCTCGCCCTCCCAGTAAAAAATGTTGCTCTACTTCACATCTGGGTCATTACATATTTTTTCTTGTGCGAAATCGGCGGCGAAATGGCTATGAGAAATGCGTCTACTTGCCAGATGTTGCATTTCATGGATTGTCATATTAAAGTCATAAAAGTTGTCATAAAAAGCCATAACGGTACAGTCATTCTGCGTCATTCTGCGTCAACAAAAGAAAATGCGATAAAAAGACAAATGATAGTAACGGGATCAGCTGGTTATTATCAAAACAAAAAATCGGCACAAAATCACAGGAAACTGCGGATGTATAAGTACAAAGACGTGATACAAACAACTAAAGTAACCAAAGAAATAAAAATAAAAAAATAAAAATAATAATACAAATGAAAATAAATATAAATAAAATACAAATACATACACTAGCAGATTACTGAATAATTAGATGCAAAGCAAATAACTACAAATATAAACAAATGAATCAATAAAAAAAAACTTTCTATATAGACCACTAAGTAAACTAAACTAAAGATAGAAAACAAAACATAACATAACATAACATAGCATAATTAGCATAGCATAAAGTAGCATAGCATTAGCATAACATAACATGTATATATTATATCTTATTTGCTTTAATAGTACTTAAGTTCACTCCCTCGTGTCTGTATGTTATGTTGTTTTTTTTATACTGTTTTCGTTCTGTATGCCTTCGGGTGCAAGTAAAATTATTATTATTATTATTATTATTATAAGATACTGAAGATGAAAAACACAAATAACACACAATCAGCACATCAACAAACAAATACAACCATGACAAGCACACATCATGGGAAGCGTTGCGTGCATGTGCGTTGTGATGGATGACAGGCGCCGGGGTGGAGGGGGGAGGCAGAGGAAGAAAGGGGGGGGGAGGGAGGTATATGAAGGATGCATCGGTGGCGTGGGAAGGTGAGGAGGGAAAGCAGGCAGACGGCGAGACATCCAAAAGAAAGCGAAGAGAAGCGGCGGGAAGTGACGAGTGGCAGGCTGTGACGAAGGAGGAGGAGGAGGAGGAGGAGGAGAGAGGAGGAGGAGGAGGGGAGGAGAGGAGGAGGAGAAGGAGGAGGAGGAGGGGGAGGAGGGAGGAGGAGGAGGAGAGGAGGAGGAGGTATCAGGAGGAGGTATCAGGAGGAGGAGGAGGAGGAGGAGGAGGAGGAGGAGGAGGAGGAGGAGAAGGAAGAGGAAGAGGAGGAGAGAAAGAGGAGGAGGAGGGGCTCAGGAGGGAGGGAGGAAGAGGAGGGGATCAAGTACTGTGTCAGGAGGTAACTAGGCAACCTTTCCTTTCTTGCATGACCCAATATCTCTCTCTCTCTCTCTCTCTCTCTCTATCTCTCAACCTGCCGTCTATGCAAGGATTGTTATGCAAACGAGGCTCTACTAACAGCTATAACAACATGATAAGCTGGCACTCTCCAACCCCTAAATAAGCATCCTTGGACCTCTTACCACCACTGCGCACCCGTAGAAGTAGTAGAGTAGTAGCAGTAGCAGTAGCAGTAGCAGTAGTAGTAGTAGAAAAAGTAGTAGTAGTAGTAGAAGTAATAGTAGTAGTAGTAGAAGTAATAGTAATAGTAGTAGTAGTAGAAGTATTATAGTAGTAGCAATAGTAGTAGTAGCTACTACTACTATTGCTACTACTAATACTTCTACTACTACTACTATCACTATTACTTCTACTACTACTACTATTACTTCTACTACTACTTTTTCTACAACAACTACTACTACTACTACTTTTTATACTACTACTACTATACGATGTCAACACGGGACCAGATGAAGGCGTGTGGCGTGACTGACGGAGGGGAGGGAAGGGAAGGGCGTGGGTGTACTGAAGGGTGCTGGGCATGGTGGGCGGGGTGTGGGGGGAGGAGGGGGTATATCAAATAATAATAATAATAACAACAATAATAATAACAATAACTTACTTTCAACAAGACACAATCCAACAAACACTCTCTCTCTCTTTTCTTCACATATTTACCTCCCATACTCCATCACCCTTCCTCCCTCTCTCCCTAACTCTGTCCCTCCCACTTCATCCTTCCCTC
>JACEEZ010003421.1:65000-130000 GCA_016584305.1 Chionoecetes opilio
TTTTCATGAGCCAAGTGTATACGTGAGTTTGCAGAATGTATATCACAATATAATCGCGTCATAACTTCGCCGCAAAGTTAGCAGAGCCTCCTAGTGGGCATCACCGTGACTCCCAGTACCCGATACTCTTCCCTTCCCTCGAGAATCCAATATCAGCTCATGTGTGTTAGCAGTCGCTCCTTAATGACGTTTTTCATGGCGTGGAAATCACCAACGCCTCAAATGCTTATATTTCCCTCCTGTTTTATGGTTCCCCATGCAGACAGACACTGCGGGACATCTCAACGCGTGGTGGCTCTCCGCGGGGCAGTGAAGGACGCCAGAGGGAGGGGACGAAAGGCGCCGAGCTTCTACGCGAGGCGGGGAAGAGTATGTTTGGTTAGCGACGAAAAAACACGCCACAGTAGCAACTTGACCCGCCTCATGCATCCTGTTTGTTTACTTCGAGGTTGTTGAGGGAAGGACCCGCTCGCTGCCCCTCGTAACCCCTCAAAATTGGCACCCTCAACTGATAAGAGAAGAGAGAGAATGAGAGAAAGGGACGTAGAGAAAAAGGAGAGAAAATAATGCCACTACTGCCGATTTTCAATATATCATAATGACGTACTTGTTACATGAAATATTTCTCATTAGTGACACCATTAATCATTCATCTCTCATGTTTTCCTTGTTCTATTTTCTCGCTATCCTCTTTTCTTCCTCCTCCTCCGCCTCCACTCTCACTTTTCTTCCTCCTCCACCACCTCCTCCTCCGCCTCCACTCTCACTTTTCTTCCTCCTCCACCACCTCTTCCTCCGCCTCCACTCTCACTTTTCTTCCTCCTCCACCACCTCCTCCTCCGCCGGACCCCTCCTCCGGGTGAGGGGTCCTGCCTTCGTGCATCACAGGTTGGGGTGGAGGGTCGTGGGCGCCATACAATCACCAGGTGTGGCTGATTGGTCGGCTCATACTGTCCAGAGAGGGACGGGACAAATATCCTCGGGTGCGGGGAGTTCCCGGGGGGCGTGAAGTACTGCCGGGATGTCATGTTCCGGTGTTCATGCTTAGGGTTCAGTGCAACAAGATGTCACGGCTGGCTAGGCTTCAGCACGTGACACTTGGACGAGTTACCCTACGCCGTAATACCCCTAATTTTCTTAGAATAAAAAAAATAAAAAAAATGTCACCCCTTTCTCCTTCTCCTACAAAAACTACTACTCCTCCTACTACTCCTACTCCTTCTCTCCCCCTCCATCTACCTCCCTCCCTCTGGCCAAGGGAAGGAAGCAGGTGGATGAGAGGAACCTCCTCTCTCCTCCTCCTGCTCCTACTCCTCCTACTACTAATACTCCTATCCCCCCTCCCCCTTCCCCTCCCGTCCATCATCCTCCCTCCCTCTGGCCAAGGAAAGGAAACAGGTGGAATAGAGGAACCTCCCATCCTTCCCCCTCCCTCCTTCCGTCCATCTAATTCCCTCCCTCTGGCCAAGGAAGGGAGATAGATGGATAGATGGAGGAGTGGGGGACCTCCCTTCCTTTCCCTCCCTCTGGCCAAGGGGGAGAGAGAAAGGGACGAGCGGGGAGGTGGACGGAGGGAGGTCCTCCCACCCCATCCATCTGCCCCCTCCTCGTCTTTCCCTCTCTCTGGCCAAGAGAGAGAAAGAGAGGGAGGGGGGCGGATGGATGGCTAAGAGGGACAGAGGGATCCCTAAGGTCATAATAATAATCTTCCTCTCCATTCCAGATCAAGAAGATGTCGACTACAACAACGAGAACGACGACGACGACAACGAAGAAGAAAGCATCACAAAGGTCAGTGCATCACAGGTAAGCCTCAAGGGTGGTGGTGATGGTGGTGCACGGAGGGTGGGTGGGGGGGTCCTGCCTTCGTGCATCACAGGTTGGGGTGGAGGGTCGTGGGCGCCATACAATCACCAGGTGTGGCTGATTGGTCGGCTCATACTGTCCAGAGAGGGACGGGACAAATATCCTCGGGTGCGGGGGAGTTCCCGGGGAGGCGTGAAGTACTGCCGGGGATGTCACGTTCCCGGTGTTCACTGCTTAGGGTTCAGTGCAACAAGATGACACGGCTGGCTAGGCTTCAGCACGTGACACTTGGACGAGTCACCCTACGCCTTAATACCCCTAATTTTCTTAGAAAAAAAAAAAAAAAAAAATCTCACCCCTTTCTCCTCCTCCTACAAAAACTACTACTCCTCCTCCTCCTACTCCTTCTCCTCCCCCTCCATCTACTCTCCCTCTCCAAGGGAAGAAGCAGGTGGATGAGAGGAACCTCCTCCTCCTCCCTCCTCTACTACTCTACTACTCTCCTCTACTAATACTCCTATCCCCCCTCCCCTTCCCCTCCCGTCCATCATCCTCCCTCCCTTGGAAGAAGGAAAGGGAAAGTGGGAGGAACCTCCCTCCTTCTCCTCCTCCCTCCTCCCTGGCCAGGGAAGAAACAGGTGGAATAGGAACTTCCATCTCCCCTACCTCCATCGTCCATCTAATTACCCTCCCTCGCAAGATGGATAGTAGATGGAGGATGGGACTCCCTTCGCATATGCCTCCTTCCTGTCCTTTCTTTCCTCCTCACCAGGGGAGAGAGTGACACACGGGGATGCGAGGGGCCTCCCCCCATCCATTTGCCCCCCACCTCGTCTTTGCCCTCTCTCTGGCCAAGAGAGAGAAAGAGAGGAGGGGGGCGGATGGATGGCTAGGAGGGACAGAGGGATCCCTAAGGTCATAATAATAATCTTCCTCTCCATTCCAGATCAAGAAGATGTCGACTACAACAACGACGACGACGACGACAACGAAGAAGAAAGCATCACAAAGGTCAGTGCATCACAGGTAAGCCTCAAGGGTGGTGGTGGTGGTGCACGGAGGGTGGGTGGGGGGGTCCTGCCTTCGTGCATCACAGGTTGGGGTGGAGGGTCGTGGGCGCCATACAATCACCAGGTGTAGCTGATTGGTCGGCTCATACTGTCCAGAGAGGGACGGGACAAATATCCTCGGGTGCGGGGGAGTTCCCGGGGAGGCGTGAAGTACTGCCGGGGATGTCACGTTCCCGGTGTTCACTGCTTAGGGTTCAGTGCAACAAGATGTCACGGCTGGCTAGGCTTCAGCACGTGACACTTGGACGAGTTACCCTACGGCTTAATACCCCTAATTTTCTTAGAATAAAAATAATAAAAAATCTCATCTCTTTCTCCTTCTCCTCCTACAAAAACTACTACTACTCCTTCTCCTCCCCCTCCCCCTCCATCTACCTCCCTCCCTCTGGCCAAGGGAAGGAAGCAGGTGGATGAGAGGAACTTCCCATCTCCTCCTCCTCCTCCTCCTACTGCTCCTACTACTAATACTCCTATCCCCCCTCCCCCTTCCCCTCCCGTCCATCATCCTCCCTCCCTCTGGCCAAGGAAAAGCTGAGGAGCCCCGGCGCGCGGCAAGGCACAAGGTCAGAGGCAATGCACATCTTTGGCAAGTCAAAGCAACACGTGGAGCCCTTCTTCCTCTCGCAGGAGAACGCCCTCAGAGAGCACCAGGATTCCCGCTTGGTGGAGGAGGGCAACCAAGGCTCCATGTATCTATATAGTGAACCACAAGGGCGTCGAATGCTGCCTCAAGCTGGCCAATAAGTAGCACACCCGTCTGCTGCAGGAAGTTGCAGGGGGCAGGCGGCGCCTCATGGCTGCTGGCCGCCACGGATACCAAAGGGCAGGCCTTGGGGATGCTGACAACCTTCTGCGGGACAAACAACTTACCCTGTCCAGCGTTGCGTGGCGCGCACGGACACAGACATGCTGCACACCCTGCTGCTGCTGTGCCATGCCCTGCAGGAGGTGCACCACCGCGGCTACATGCACAACGACCTCAAGTGCAACAACGACCTCAAGTGCAACAACGTGGTGGTGTGCCGCCACGTGCTCGCCAGCAGCCTGCATGTGTCCCTCACAGACTATGGCATGGCCAAGCGGAAAGGCGTGATTCTGTACTCCCCCCAAAGGCACGCCCCGCCGCGTGCCCTGGAAGGTGCCGAAGGTGGTCCAGCGCCAGGCCAGCCACGCCGCCGTGGACGTGTACTGGGTGGGGTGCGTGATGCAGCACACCCCGCGTCAGTGCCGGGGCTGCTTCCCGCACCTGCTGCAGGTGGCGGAGCGGGCCGAGGAGGAGCTGCCCGAGAACCGCCCCTCCGTGCGGCATGTGAACAGGTTTCCTGCAGCCCACACGCAGTGGCGTACCGGGGGGGGGGGGGGGGGGGGGGGGCTGGGCCATGCCTCCCCCTTTTGCAAAGAATAAATTATAATAATATAATATAATTTATTATAAATTATATATATATATATATATATATATATATATATATATATATATATATATATATATATATATTAATTAATAAATTATTTATTTATTATAATTTATTCTTTGCAAAAGGGGGAGGCATGAGGATATATATATATATATATATATATATATATATATATATATAATATATATATATATATATATATATATATATATATATATATATATATATTGCCCCCCCCCCTTCAATGTTCTGGGTACGCCACTGCCCACACGCCCTCCTTCATGTCCCTGCGTTCTTTCTTCGGGAAAATGAAGAACACACCGCATTGGGTTGTCCCGCCCACTACAACCACCGAAAATATGGAAAAATGAAAAAAAAAAAAAACTTGCCGCCAATCAAATAACTATATCATCATAAAACAATTTTTCTTAAATCCACCTCTAAGTTCTTCCCAGCATTTGATTTTCATGAGTTTCTTTAACTATGTGTTTGTGTGTGTGTGTACTGTCACTTATGTTTACTAATGGTTAATTTGTGCTCAAAGGAATCCCATAAAAATATAGTTTATAAGCCCTAATTTTGATACTTTTTCTCATCGCATTATCTCGGTCCAAAGAACATCTCTTTGGTCTCTGTAAATTGTTGTTTTAGTATCAAATAGCTCATGACACGCATACACTACTTTTCCTTTCCTTTCTCTTAATGTACTTTTCTAGCTTACCATCAACACATTAAAGAGCAACTGTTTCGTTAATAAGGAGTATTTATGTATTAATGGTGCTGCATGAAACATCGGCAGCCCATTTTAGCTAAGAGAACGTTTCTATCACCTTCTCCTAACTGTGAGGCTGAAGAAATTGGAAGCCAGCCTGACACGATAACCAGGTAAGAACAAACTATTTTCGTATTGGATGAGTCAGATATTTCTCATCTTCACTAGGATCCATATAATACTATCCAACTTATATACCAATTTACATACTAATTTCAAAATACACTACGAATTGAATACATGCAAGTATGTATCTTTAACTGTCCACTTTATGGGGACTGGGAATAAGTGGGATTTTCCTGTTCGTGTTTTTCTGTCCCAGGTCAGCTCTCTACGACAGAAAAAAACTACCTTTGATAAGCAGCACATATGTGGCGCCCCCTGTACAAGTGAGGTAAGCGACACATACATAAAATTTCGAAGGTTGTGTCATTTACCTCACTACATCAGTGGGCGCCACATATCTTTCCTAGTATACAAAATTAAATATGAAGTGAGTGACTGTAAAGGTGTGAAATATGAGATCAGTACAAGTCATGCTACTCACCTTAATAAAGAATCATGTGGGTGCCGGCAGTCTTCTCCACCAGCTCCTCTTGGCACCATTTCTGGCACCATTTCTAACATTTTCCGTGAGACACTTTGCAATAAACTTGTTTCTGCAGCTTTTGTGCATTATTTCAAACACTTCTATTTATTGCTTTCACTGCCTTTCTCGAGTGTTATTGTTTGCGATTTTTCTACACATTTTTGTTTTCTAAGTTTCATATGCATTTTCTATATTCATTTTTGACATACCACTCATCTATTTGTTGTGTTAAGTATCATTGGTTGCAATTTTTCTACACATTTTTTTTCTCAGTTTACTGTGTATTTTCTATATTCAGTTTTGACATACCACTCTTCTACTTTTATTTCTTTATTTTCCTTTGATGTTAACTTCTTGTTTAGTACCAAGTGATATTTTCTTCATTGCAGATTCTGATCATTTCTAGCAATAGCACTCTATCTTGATCCACTAGCACTTTTCTCTTCTTAATTCATCCACATCATCACAACAATTTTCTAAGGAATCACAAGACCAACCCCACATCCAATTATCTTTTGTGATGCCATAAATGCCAACACAGTTGGTACAAACATTAAGAGTAACAGTATATCACAGGGGACGGGGGGAGGGATACACATACTATCTTCATAAAAGTAGTATGGTTATGCACATGTACCATAATCCACTTTCACAAAATAGCACTGATGGATAACAGCTAGTCAGCTACCTAACATCTTTCCGTTCAATTATTGCCTTTTTTCAAATACTTTTGATGAGACTCCATCCTACTCTCTTACTTGATGCCTTTCCTTCCCTCTCACCACTTGCTCTATAGGCCCACTAACTTCCATATTGACGAGTTACAATCCAAATCCATTTTCAATACGTACACGTACATTAATTTTCCTAAATCCTTTTATTGCATCGGCACTTACGTACACTCCCCTACTTATACACGCCATAAAAGTACTACTGGAAACACAAAGAAATCTTTCAGTAATGTCCTAATCAAACCTTTCTTGAGTTAACCATTTTGGCATCCTCCTTATCATCGGATGCAGAAAAACTTTTAAGCTGTCATCTATAAGATGAGGGACTCAATAGTGTAGCAACAACTACACAAAATGACCTTTACTCATCACACAGGAAGTAAAATCCTGCACATGCCTATACGTAGGCTACGTGAATATTACAAACACTTGAAACCAAGTATTGGAGGAGGTGTAGTATGTTCCTACTTTATATATCAGCAAAAGACAAATTGTTTAGATAAAAAACTATAATGACAGTAATTGACCTCTTTTAAGTGGAATGGAATGCCATTAGATAGGTAAGGACATGAATATGTTATTAAGGACAAATTGACGTGAAAGGCATACTTTATGGCGTACAGACACAAGGCACCCTTTATATATTTGTTACCGCCATTAGATGGGCTGGCCTAAAGGATGTGGGGACATCACTGGGGGTACTACTGATATGTAATATAATATAATATTTGACTTGAAACTCTACCTTTGAAGCACAGAAGATCAAAATTTCAACAAAATCTGAAAGAAAAGAGAAACAAATTGTTAATGGTGTAATGACACACACAACAGCCTGCAAGCCTTACTCTACTTCACACTGCAATAGTATTGATTTTTTTCTTTCTTGATATCATCTGTTACTAAACCGAACCCCACCACCTAACCTAACTGAACCGTTTCTGGCTGAAGTAACAGTAGATTTTCAGTAGTACATGTAATGATGTAACGCTATTATTGTTCAATAATTGTGCCATGGGAAATGGGTTCAAAATACTCGGAATGAAGAAATCTACATGATGATGTAGGGAAGAATCCTAGGACTTTTGAAAGCCAACTACGAAAGTAATACCTATTTACTTTCGGCAACCATAAATACAACTTAAACGTGAGTGTAAAGGCCGGCAGAGAGGCCCCAATTTTGCCGAATAGTTACCAAGCAGATATCAGATTGTTAAAATGCACAACAAAATGTATGAGAAAAAATTAGTCTTCAAAAAATTGGAAAATATGCAGTTTCAGTCAATACTTCCAATCTTTAATTTCTCTTTACCCCTGGCCAACAAGCTTGGTCGGAAACCAGGTTTTTGGGGAAGGCAAATGCAACTGGTTATGACTCCTCAAAAACCTAACGTAACCTGACATTATAACCCGCTAACCGGAGGCCTTTGCCACCCGAAACAAGTCACTCCGGCCCCTAGTTCTTCTGGCCCTAGTCATTCCGGCCCCTAGTTTCTCTGGCCCTAGTCACTCCGGCCTCTCAGAGGTTCAACCCAAGTCACGGCGGCCTCCCAGAGCTGAATGTACGTGTCTGCGTGTTCGACCCCATGAAGTGTGTACATTTTTAAAGTTAATCTAGATATTTAAAAAGAAATTTATGCTTCTACTATATTTCATACAAATAAATACAAAAAAATATACGTTAAAAATATTATAACCACTGGATTTGATCCTGGATTTGTTTACGTACAATAAGTACGCGTACAGATTGAACCTGTAATAACACAGGGATAAATAGTGGTATGCTCCCATCAGAGGATTCGAGACCTGGGATGTTTCTGATGAGCTTATGACCCTGTTTGTCTCGAAGCTCAAATGTTAAACATAAACACTAACTGGCGGCGATCTTAGTGTAGGTCGCCACTCGGTTGATATTTTGGTAATTTGTTCATTTATAGCCATAATATGACACAGATGAAGACACAAAATTACAAGACTTTCCAGATAGCCTCTTCTAACTTTCCTGAAATTATGGATGTAGAAATGTAAGTATGAACGCCACCAGACGTTTGTACATTGAAAAAAACGTTGTCCTGATGGCTTTAGTGTTATCTACGGTATGTAATAGATTAATGAAGTGAAAGCCTATTACTATGTTCCTTATAGCCAATCTAAAGTACTAGTGTTGGCGTGTGGCAGAATAAACAATGTCACTTTCCACCAACATAGCTTCATATTTTATTGGCGGCCGGAGTGACCAGGGTGGTAGGCCCGAGTGACCAGGGTGGGGGGCCGGAGTGACGGAGGGCCGGAGAAACTAGGGGCCGGAGTGACTTGAAATCTTTGCCACCCTGGGCCCCTAGAGGACACTCCAAATAAATGATCAATGGAAATTTGCCTGTAATTCCTGCCCTTGTAGTAATAAAACCTGAGAAAGCCGAAATCACAGACAACACATCCTTCATTGGCAGTGGCCATTGTACAACTGGTATCCGGTCATTTCGCCCAAATGCCATTTCGCCACACCATGGAGTCATTTCGCCCACACTATGGAGTCATTTCGCCCAAGGTTACTGGTGGTTCATTTACCTCTCACTTGTTTTTTTTACGGTTTTATACGTATGTAGATTTTATAGTTGTTTTAAAGGTTTTATATTTAAGTAGGTTTTAAAGTTTTAATTCTATATTTATATTCAGCATATGAATTTAATAAACTTACATATAATTTTCTTTTCGAATTCTTTATTTACCACTCGATAAAAGCCCCAATAAGCCCTCTACTGCTGCACCGTCCTGGTGGTGGCCTCTCGAACAACACACCACTTATAGGCTACATGGTATATAACTACTCCAACAATATATACGGTAGCTCAGTGGACGTGACATGGAACGTGTGGGCGAATTGACTCTACATGTGGGCGAGTTGACTCTTACATGTGGGCGAAATGACCGTAAACTGTACAACCGAGGTGAAATGACTCTTCCTGGCTGTCGGGTCCATACAATAACCAGAACGGAGATTATGTCCGGAACGGAGTTTGTATATATAGGCGCTATATACTATAGGTAGGGCAGGGAGTGAAGGGGGATATAGTGAAGGGAGTAATAGGTGTGTCATGGGGTACAAAAGGGAGGAAGTAAGGAAAGCAAGGCGGTTTTATACTGCAATTTTTTCGGATAATAGCGAGCTGGAGTGACCAGTGAGACGAGGTAACGGTATCGTGACGTCACGGTGACGTCACGATAACAAGACGCACGTAGCAAATACGTGGAGTGTGAACCGGGACATAGTCATATACTACATCTTGATAAATATGGTATAATAATAAGTGTGCTTACTAGGATAGGCAATTCTCGAAGGAGAAGCAGCTTAGGCAGTGGAAATCCAGGGAATCTCCTTCCCATAATTTCACCTCATCCTTGGAGAGAGGAACACATTTGTAGTGTACCCAGTTCCTGCATGCACTGCATTCGATGCAGTCATTTATACATTCGTTTTGGCAGTGAGTACAGGGGTACTGTACAACAGGTTTCTTCGTTTGTTTACGAGACATGTTGGACATGTTTTATCAGAGACTGATGACTTTTTCAGAAATCGGCTAGTTTATATAACCTCCATCAGAGATTGACTAGTGATTAACTAGCACGCTTCATAAGTTCGAATCCGAGACGAGACCATGCTGCTACTACTACTACTACTACTACTACTACTACTACTACTACTACTACTACTACTACTACTGCTGCTACTACTACTACTATACTACTACTATTACTATTACTATTACTACTACTACTACTACTACTAATATTACTACTACTATTACTACTACTACTATTACTACTACTACTACTACTGCCGAATAGAGACGTCATCATACCCTTACATACATCATATATCCTTACATCATATACATATATCCTACATCCATACATCAATATACCCATCAATATACCGGAACTCCGTTCCGGAAAATAATCTCCGTTCCGGACCGTTCCGGACCGTTCCGGTTATTGTATGGACCGCTGGCTGTCTGCCACATCACGAGACATCCTTTGCTTGGCTTGGCCAAAAATACAGCGATTAGCCATTATTGGCTGGAGGAATGTGACGTGATACAGCCTTATCAAGTATCACACCTTCCAATACCTCAGTCAGCATGCCCAATACCCATTACAGACACATGAACATTCGCAGAGAGGTAACAGCAGCCAAGCTGTACAGTGGTAGGTAATGAATATCTTTTGAGATATTGATGGCTCTTTGATAATATAGGGTTAGAAATACTCTATATTGAAAACCAACTGTTCAGGATACATAGAACCACCGATCGTGTGAACTGCTAAATAACCCCAAAAAATTAGCGGCATATTTGGAAACCAATGCCAATAATATATAAATGTCTTGTGATTGTGCCACCTTATTAAGAATGTGGCACTCATTAAATGCATCTAGTGGCCTTAACCTGCATTGCATCTGTTAGCACCTGACCTGCTCATTGGGGTGTGTGTGTGTGTGTGTGTGCCGCCAGACCACCGACAGGGTTACTGCCATGGAAGAGCACTCGCGGGGTCTTGACAAGCCACTCACACCATCACCACCACTACCATGCTTCCCTACTCACTCCCATACCTTGCAGTGTCTTCGGTGCTGCACATCCAAGCCAGGTAACCACAACACACGCACGGATCACGCCGGGCAATCACGGTAACGCTTCCCTCACACGCAACACACAGTTTGAAGTTCACGTCCCGATCGTCGCCGCGGTAAACAAAACCCCCCAGCCCACTCTCCCCCTTATATCATTATCATTAGACAGCTTTATTCCACCACTCTGACGATCAAAAACTTATTAGAAAAATATAAAGATGTACATAGCTCAATTATTCATCAATATTTGTGACCGTGAGACAGTATAATATAAGTTTTCCACCAGAGGCTACTGTTTGAGTTTGTTGTGAGCCGAGCACCGCCTGGCAACCAAGCCTGGCGCCAAAGACAAACTCACTGGAGCGTTTTCTTTATTTAATTTTTCCTTAAAGTGAGTTAGGGATAGCAATGAGTTACGATTCCTGGTTACATATTCAAAAGTAATCGATTTTTTATCGATTACTTGTTGGATTTCTTTCAGCATAATGTACATGGGTGTTCATGGAAAGTTCTGTCATAAATATTTTTTTTCTCTGATAGGATAATTCTTCCCGCCTGAATACACAAATTCAAACTATCTACCGTAGATAACACTAAAGTCGCCAGGACAACGGTTTTTTTTCGATTTACAGACGTTTGGTGGCGTTAACCCCTTCACGCCCAGATCTTTCCTTTGCTAAATAAAATCGTATGTTGTTAGCCATAAAATTACGAAAAGTAACTTAATATACCAAATTAGTTAGTCGACAAGAATACTAAGCAGGGCAAAGCTATATAATATTGCTTAGTCACCATAAATCGTCTAATGGTGCCCAAATTACAATGGCATATACGTTCTGGGTCTCAAGGGTTAATACTTACATTTCTACATCCATGATTTCAGGAAAGTTAGAAGGGGCTATTTGGAGAGTCTGTGTCATTTTGTATCTTCATCGGTGTCAAATTATGTCTATGAACAAATTACTAAAATATCAACCGAGTGGCGACCTACACTAAGATCGCCAGCTAGTGTTTATGTTCTGAGTGTCCTCCCGCCGTCGTCGTCGCCCGAAAAAAAAAAGAGTGGGGCAATTTGAAACCGTATATACTTGCAGATACAAAGCATAAAACAACACTGAAACAGGGTACATTATACATTCATGATATAAACTACTTGTATCATCTTCAGTGGCACATGCAAATCAGTAGTGATGCTAGAATTTGTAATATATGGCGCCTGGCGACATTAGTGCAGGTAGCGATTATAGTGTTATCTACGGTAAATAGAACAAAACAGGAAGCAGTCCTTAACTACAACCATACAATATATGTATTACGACTATAGTAATACGTATATAGCTATGTTGTATTGTTACTGTTCTGATGTCTTATGGTGCAGCTGAAAAGTAAAAAAAAAAAAAAAGTACCGGGTACCTTAATCTTTCACTTAATTGTAACTAATCATACAATTCATAGGTAAGTAAGAAAACTTAGCCTTCTCATGTATACTTCATACAACTATTCGCCGACTTAACGACCTACGCAACTTACGACTGTTCGACTTTACGACCGGCGATAAATGCTGATAATTGTGGAGAAATAAAAAAAAAAAAAATAATGATAATACATTTGTGCCTATAGCGCCTGTAGACAATGACTAAGGCCCAAATGGTAGACCCTGAAGGTTCACTATAGAGCTGTGATGGTTGGCCCTCGCCCATGGTGGCGCAGGCAGGATTTTTATAGTGATGCCTGTGATTAGAGGCTCATGCCGCCCCCCTGTGTCCTCCGATGCACTCGCAATCGAAGGTAAAGTTAATGGGTAGGGCATGTGGGTGTTCTTAGGCCACTCGACGGTGCAGAAAGATTTTGATTCCCATCAGGGATCGAACTCGGTGATACCAAAGACATTCAACAACAAGATACCTCACTCGCGGTCCCTCCAATGCAACTTCTGTTATCCGCCGACGGTGGCGCCGCCGTACGGCAGGTGTTAAACCAGCCTGCTGGCCCCATTCACTTGCTGCTTATGACCAAAGAATACTCACTTCAACTCTTCGCCATTTCAAACTTTGCGAGTCAACATTTACCATGAAACATATCAATAGAAGCGCAATTTTATTAGCTTTCCATTGATATATTTCGTTTTCTGATAAATGAATTACAACCTTGCATACATTACCGTTAACTAAATGAATAACATCATCAATCGGGTAATTTTCACGATTGATGATGTTATTTATTCACTTATATATTTCGTTTTCTGATAAATGAATTAGCACCATGCATAAATTAGCGTTAACTAAATAAATAACATCATCAATCGGGAACATTACCCGATTGATGATTTTATTTATTTAGTTAACCCTACTTTATGCATGGTTCTAATTCATTTATCAGAAAACTAAATATATCAATGGAAAGCTAATAAAATTGCACTTCTATTGATATGTTTCATGATAAAAGTTGACACGCAGTTTTTGAGAAGTGAGAAGTTGGCGGTGTCTTGCATCCGTCACGCTCCTTGACAAATTTTGTTTATTTCCCTCCCGGCGCTTCCTATGGGGAATGATTGAAAAAAAAAAGGTATCTGGGATCTCACTCACGGCCTTGACTTCCTGCTTGCAGTTTTTCAAATCATTAGTCATTAATGGGCAGTGACCAGGACATATTGCTTCTTATCGTCACTCCCGGCTCGATTACCCAAAACGTCACCAAAACATTTTGGGAGTGTGTTTTCGCTCAGTTGGATATGGGGCCTGAGCCACAGTTGACTGCACACCAGATCACCCGTATTCACAGCTTATATAAGATCGGTTTTAGTTCAAAAGAAATTGTGAGGGAGACTGGGTTACTCAACGAAAGGTTGAGCGGTGGGTTAAAAAATTGCGAGACTCGCCAACTGCTGAAAGTCTAACGCACTTGTCCTGTCCTTGTCCGTCCTGGACGCAAGAAAAAAGTTTCTAAGAAAACTTTGAATATTATGAAAAGACAGCTAGTGAAATCTCCTACCAAAACAGCAAGATAATTAATGTCAATAAACCCACAGTTACTGGGTACAGTGTGTGTACCCAGTAAGGAGCGTGTCTCGTTACATCCGTAAAGTCTCGCAATTTTTTAACCCGCCGCTCAACCTTTCGTTGCGTAACCCAGTCTCCCTCACAATTTCTTTTGAACTAAAACCGATCTTATATAAGCTGTGAATACGGGTGATCTGGTCTGAAGTCAACTGTGGCTCAGGCCCCATATCCAACTGAGCACAAACACTTTCCCAAAATGTTTTGGTGACGTTTTGGGTAATCGAGCCAGGAGTGACGATAAGAAGCAATATGTCCTGGGGGGAGATGCTGAGAAGTGCCTTAGAGGTAAGGCGAAAAGAGCGCCTTACCCGTCTTCAGGCGCTTTTGTAACGGGCCGGCTAAGGCACCGGCTCAGGACTATGTACTACAGTCGATATTTCAGGCGATTTTGCCCTGCCTTTACACCTCCAACGCCCAAGGCGTGGGCGTGGTCCGAGAATCCTACTAGCGAATCACGCTGCCTGTCTGAGCGCTGCTTAGGCAGCTTCGACCAATCACAAGGCTTGAACACTTCTCCACTGAAACAAGAATTTTTGTGCCTCCCTCCCTCACACCTAAGGCATGCAACGCTCACCCCACCAAAAATCTATTTTGTCATAAGTTTGACGTTCATCGCAGGTTTTGACCACCTATAAATTTTTGCATTGGGACGTGCCACATACCATGATAATCGGAAAACTGTGCTGATTCCGAGACTGTGAGTGAAAATTTAATGCAAGCAAAATTACAGGAATAAGGAGTTGAATAAAAAAAGGTGATTTTTTTTTTTTTATACACGATTTCATTTTGCTCTCATTATCTTATTATAGGTATAGTTTACTGTAATTTTTATACATTCATGATATGCACTAATGTCTCGTGAAGATGATGGTATGTTCAGTTGTCCTAAATATCATCTGGTAGTATGATAATACCGTGTAATAGTACAACATTTTAGTGCGGGCGGAGCACCCTCGGTGACACTTGTCTAGTCGCTTTGCCCGCCGCCCGCCCGCCCAACCAACACACAACACACAACATTTCTATCGCCAGCATTAACACCCTAGTGCCACATTTAGTCTTCCACGATCGATTCATACATACCTTGCAACACTATTATTACGTAAACACCAATTGTTACGTTGTAGCAACTGAAACAAGGCTGTATTTGCCTTCTAAACAGAAGATGAATGTCTGTCAAAGGCCAACAGCAGCTCACTAAGGCATGGTCAGACCATGCCTTAGTTTTCAGCGCCTTTAGCGGTGCCACTAAGGCAGCATTCTCGACTGAGCATATGGGAGGGCGTTTTGCCTTACCACAGGCGCCCTAGCTCGCTCTCAATATCTGGCCTCTGGTCACTGCCCATTAATGACTAATGATTTGAAAAACTGCAAGCAGGAAGTCAAGGCCGTGAGTGAGATCCCAGACACCTTTTTTTTTCAATCATTCCCCATAGGAAGCGCCGGGAGGGAATTAAAAAAAATTTGTCAAGGAGCGTGACGGATGCAAGACACCGCCAACTTCTGTCTTCCACTGTATATATATATATATTGTTATTATTTTTTTATAACAGGCCGACTTACGTCCAGTTCTACTTACGACCGGTCGGTCAGTCCCGATCACGATCGTAAGTCGACCACTCGGTGTAGTATAGGCATCAAGGTAATCGTTCAAAAATATCAACTTCTGTAAAAGTAATCGATTAGAGTACTTTTCCAACCAGTAATTGAAGCAATCGATTACAAGTAGTCAATTACACCCATCCTAACCATACGAGAAAACTTAAATTGCAGCAAGCATCCATTGGCAAGCATTCTCGATTACTGTATTACTATATGGAACACTTTTGACAGGAAGTTAGTTATTTCCTGTGCAGCTGACAGCAGTCTTGATTCACCTAAGGAGGGGCAGAGCAGCATTGAGCGAAGTACAGGTCTGCTCAGCCGCATCATGCACTATTAAGAATCCCTCAATATAGCTTTCGTTGGGTGGCTGGCTGGCTCCCTCATCCCCTCCCCTCCCTTTCATGACAAGGAGGATCTTAGTTTAGTCACTGGCGGATTCTGGGGGGGCCATCGGGGCCATGCCCGGTCCTGTGCTGACATCACAGGTGTGGTAGCTGACATAACTTCTTCTGAAAGATGAAGCTGAGGCAGATGACAGCATGGTGTTGTGAGGGGTGGACGCTTACTGCCGCCAGGAGGGTAGGTAGGTCAAAGGTGGTGACGTTCAGGGTGAGGAGCTGGGAGCATAGCACATTACAATGCAAGTGGAACCGAAACTCATAAAACCCCATCTATCAACATGATCTTGGTCTTGCTGTGTTTGGGGTTGCGAGGATCCCAGACCGCTTTCCACACATCAGTTTTTTCAGTTTTTGATTTGATTGATTGATTTCATTTTCATACATAAGGCATTCTCCCACAAAAATGTGAGGTGGTACAAAAACACAGAACAGTTCGCCCACACAAATACTCAATACAATGTTCAGTTTACACATCTTAAATATACGAAATTATTTTATGAAAACGTATAGATTCTTACCAGCTATAAATTCTATTGAAGAATTAAGATTTAATAAAAACTTACTTTTACATAAAAAAACAAATATTGATGAAAAAAATCAAAAAGAAATCATCCATTGATAAAATTCTCTGCAATGTTGTTCACACATAATCTTTGTTCGATTTCATACCTTTAAAACATTTTCCCCCCTGCATGTATGCCCACATATGGGAAAATAACCCAATTTAGGTAAGTATAGGGTGGTGTGGGGGGACACCGTACTATTAGTGGAAAAATATTCATAAAAAATCCATTGTTTACCTGAGAGTGCACACTGTGCCCAAAACAAACTTCACAATATGGCCCACCTATGGTACCCTCATGAATACTTAACTCAGATAATAAGGGTCATTTAAGGTTTTTTATAAATTTTTGGCACCTCGTCCGGTGTCCCCCCCACGAGGGGGGACACCGGATCAGGTATGGGGGGGCACCGTATGATATTTTAAAACTCATATTACATCAAACATTATTGTGTTTTTTTTGCCTGAAATCAACATATATGCTAAGCCTAGACACCCACCATTATTATTAGGTGATGAAATGAAAGATAAGCTCATATAAAATAGCATTTATTAAAAGATAGGTCTAGGTATTTTTATGCTCACTATTCAGAAGTGCATCATGAAGGCATGCAGCGGGGGAAACACCTTCACCAGGTCAGCCTGCCTCTTGGTGATGCCCTTGGAGGTCACCAGGACACCCTTGCACTGTTCTGGATCAACAGAAGCTTCATCTAGGATGGTAGGGAAGGTGAACGTGTCTCGGGTGTTAGCGGACTTCATCGGAGGAAAGAAAGTTTAATTTTCCATCCTCCATGATGGCCAACACCTGAGCAACATAGCACACTAATGTGCCCACACCCCTTCCCTCCTCCAGCTTCAGCTGAACCAGAACAAAGTCCCCCACCTGTGATGTTTTCGCAGCAAAAGGGTATGATGCTGCAGTCCAGGTGCCCTCGTCGTCCACCTCATCCGAGTACTCGGAGGAGTCGTCCAGATGAAGTCGGACATCATCAACCTCCTCCTCGTCAGTGGTGTCTTCCTCCGGGACAGGCACAGACTTCTTCCGCTGTGGACCCTTCTTCTTTCCCAATGTTTTCTTTTCAGCCGCTGCCTTCTTTTTGTCTTCCAGCTTCTGCCTCTTCTCTGCCTTCAACCTCAGGTCAGATATGCCTCCTCATTCTCGGTTAAAATGCAGGGCCCGCACCCTCTTCCGTCCCTTTCCATAAGGACGAGGATTAGCCTTAGGGAACGGCCTGACACACTCTGGGGTTAAGTCTGTCTGTTGAGAAGGGTGTCCTGGTGTGGCAGGGTGCGTCGTGGCTCGGGCCCGGGGTGGCAGGGTGCATCGTGCTGGGGCCCGGGGTGGCAGGCTCTGTCGTGCTGGGGCTCGGGGTGGCAGGCTTTGTCGTGCTGGGGCCCAGGGTGGCAGGGGGCGTCGTGCTGGGGCCCGGGGTGGCAGGCTCTGTCGTGCTGGGGCCCGGGGTGGCAGGCTCTGTCGTGCTGGTGCTCGGGGTGGCAGGCTCTGTCGTGCTGGGGCCCGGGTGGCAGGCACATCATCTAGCCTGGGAGACACAGCGGGAAGGGGTATAGCTTCTGAGGTATGGCCTTCAGCCAGTCGCTCCTCTCCATCTGAACTTCCTCCATCAGAAGAAGTTGGAGTAACTTCCACACAAATTCTGGTGGTGCCGGTCGCTCGGTTACATGCGCTCCTACAAACACATCATCTGGGAAGATGTTGCGATTGAGTGGCCATATACCAGTCGCCCGGAAACCACTGAGAATGTTGGAGGGGGTAGTGGCTTTGGTCCATGCCTCAGAAGCAAACTCTGGCAACTTGTGGACTGTTATGTGCTCGTTAGGGTGCATGAGCGCGTGGTCGTTCAGTAGGGCACGCAGGAATGTCTTAAAGGGACCAAAGACACTCACATCCAATGGCTGGAGTTTGTCTGTTGTATGCGGAGGCAAGGTAACAATCACGATACCATGCATTATCGCAACTCAACAGGCTGAATGTTCATGTGACATTCAGCATTGTCCATGATCAGAAGAATCTTGTTCTCTACAGAAGAACAAGACTTCTCATGGAGATGCTGAAGTGTCTGCACGAAGCATTCACCATTCATCCAGCCACTAGGATGCAATATCCCTTTGGAACCAAAGATCGTGTTCCTCATGAAAGCGGGATTCCATCGGCATCTGGGAATTATAAACACTGGAGGGATGTACTGCCCCACAGCATTTATAATGCCCACAAACGTCATGCTGTCACCGCGTTCACGAGTTACCTGCGTGGCTACTGGCTGGCCTCTCGCACACACAACCTTGACTGGCTTCATAACAGTCGGACAATGAACTCTCATCCAAATTGTATATCCGGTCCGGCGTGAATGTGTACTTCTCCAAAGCTAATGTGTAAGCCTTAAAGAAGGTTTCCACATTGACTTTGTTGAAGGCAACAATCCTGGCAATGGACATGCCTTCCGGAGCCTTCAATACAAGGTTTGGATGACGGTTCATGAAGGCATAGTACCAGTCCCTTGTCGCCATTTTCTCTTTCTCCCAGGCAGCAGGGATGCTCTTGCTCCCACAAGCTATGGCATACTGGTACACCATCCTACGCACATCGTTCATGGGCAGGCCGTAGAACATCTTGGCTGCGTGGATGGTATAATCAGCAATGTATATTTCTTGTTGAGGGCTGAAAACCCTATTGCTACGGGAAGCAACAGCCATATAGGTAACTCCATCCAAACAGCTTCTTCGATAGATAGAAGGTCCTGTAACAAAAGAAATGAATTAGGACTTAAAAGGCCCTTGCTGGCAACAAAAGTTGACAAAAAAAATAATAAATAGAGCGCTTGAAGGCATCCTTTAACAAAAGAAATTAATTAGGACTTAGAAGGCCCTTGCTGGCAATAAAAGCTAACAAAAAAATGAATAAATTTTAAAATCTATAAATCTAGAGACCCTTAAGCTATCCCTGAGGTCTTTTTGCATGACCTCATCCCAGGGAGACCAAAGAAGACGTGGGATGAGGTCATACAAAAAGACCTTGGGGAGATATGGAACTAAATAGAGCAACTTACAGCAAGAGTTGTTTTCTTGATGTTGAATCTGTCAGCGGCTTCTTTCAGGCTGCAGCTAGTGGCCACGCGGTGCTTAAAGGCAGCCTCCAGGTCAGTGCTGTCCATCTGCTTGTCGCTCTTCCTGACATATTTGCGAGGCATGATGACGGTGATGGCGGTAGGTTAGGTTAGATCTGAAAAGAGTTAATGACATTAGACATCATGCATAGTTAGGTTAGGTTAGCTTAGCTTAGTATTTTTTACAGTGTAGAGGCGATTCTTGCATGGTCACCATATTATTTTGGGACTATGAGTCTGGCAATATATGTGGGGGATCACCGAACGTCATGCCCCCAAAATATGCAGTGTTAAATGTTTTTTTAACCATAAAAAATTAATTCTAGAATCATTCTAATAACATAAATCACTTATATAATAGTTAGTTCATGTGCTTATAGCATAATAACACTGATATAGCATCATAATTTAATACCAATCACCTTCAACTTTACACCAACAAAAAAACACTGTTCCATTTAATTTAAATGCACTAGTTCACCACCACCATTAATATCATGCTAATATGCATAGTCAGTCACTTTTTCTTATGTTTTTCTAAGTATTTAAAAATATATAGATTTCCAAAATCGTAGTGATGCGGGGATCACCGAACGTCATGCCCGAAAATATGCAGTGTTAAATGGTTTTTTTTTTAACCATAAAAAATTAATTCTAGAATCATTCTAATAACATAAATCACTTATATAATAGTTAGTTCATGTGCTTATAGCATAATAACACTGATATAGCATCATAATTTAATACCAATCACCTTCAACTTTATGCCACAAAAAAACACTGTTCCATTTAATTTAAATGCACTAGTTCACCACCACCATTTAATATCATGCGAATATACATAGTCAATCACTGTTTGTTATGTTTGTGTAGGTATTTCAAAAGATATAGCTTTTTCAAAATTCACTGTACGTTGATCCCCCGCACTTCACCATACGTTGATCCCCGCGCCACCAATTTTTTTGTAAATAATGCCACCGCAGCCGTTTCGGAAAGCATGCACTACTTTTTCACTCAATAACATGTCAATACGGTTATACCTCGTATTGCAACTTACCTCAAAAGAATCACGCCATCACAGCCGACATGAGACACTATATAAGAACGGCGAAAAGTAACAAGGAACATACGAAAAATAAAATTTCTTACCTGGTAAACACGGAGGTGACGCTGACGCTACCCTGTTGCTCGCATGTAGTTCACTGAGGGTGGCGCTGCATCCGTGGTGGCATGGTGGCGCGAAATTTGAATTAATTTTCGCGTTGTAGCCTTCGTACGGTGATCCCCCCCGTTCGGTGTGACCCCACCCCACCCTACATTAATATATACTATTTTGAGTTATTTAGAAATTTCATCAACTTTCATTTAATTATTTTGTATATTTAGAATGTATAAGCTTAAAGTTGTAGAAAGTATTTGCATGACCGACCTGCTCTGGGTATTTCGTCACCCCATGCATTTGGGTTGAAGCCCAAAAGGTATGAATACAAGGTAAATTGATTTAAATGGCAACCTCTGCAGACCTACCTTTCCAGGCACAAACCCCGTGTACTTCCTTCATTCCTATCTTTTCTAGACATTCAGCCTATGCTACATAATGGTATTTCATTGCCAGATACACTAAAGTATACACAAAGGAAATATAATGGACTTTAATAACTCCAGTATAATAGTATGTCTCCATCTGGTACAAATACGTATCAACAATGTATGTACATTTAAAAAACCTTATATATATATGTGTGTATGTGTGTATGTGTGTGTATGTGTGATCATAACGGTAGCTGAAGTACTTTATAGAATGAATGTTTGATTAAATAATAAGGAGCAATCATAAAAGTATTTGTGATCAACCTGCAAAGGAAAAAAGATTACATAATGTTCTACGTGTGGCTTCCGTCATACAGTAGTGGCCACACTTATGATCTCCTTCCAACATTACCTTTACTAACTAAACTTTTCATTCAAAGATTATGAGTAATTGAATTTCCAAAAAATTAAATGCAACTGGTCTTCTAAGAATTATATTCTCCGCTTTGATTGGCATTTGGAGGATGCCAAAATTCATGACTTTCAGTGCCTGTTAGGCTGATGAATTTCCTCCCATCCACATTCATGACCTTCCAACTTAGCCTTAGCCATCCTGACTGGGAACTTTCACCTCGTTCCTTAACCTTTAGAAACTATTACTATAGTCAGTCGCTTTATCATCGTCATCTACATTCGATTCCTGGTCTCCTTCATCATCAAGCTCAACATCAGAGTGTGCATCATGTTCTTCCACTTCTTCTTCATTGCCTTCTTCCTCAGATTCTCTTTCTTCACCTCTCTGCAAAGATTAAATTAATAAATAAGTCTCTCTAAAAAAATAGAATATTAATTATTCACTGAATCATGACTATCTTTTACTGTGAGATGTCCAGGACTATTTCTGGTCTCTCATGGCAAGTGTCCACGTGTCCTCCCTCGACCACAACACAAACACTCTCTGCTACCACTGTTGGTTTGTCAAGTCACAGCTCAGCTTATATCCCGTCCCATTCTCTGCTCAGGCAATAAGGGCTACAGCATCATAAGAGCATGACTTCCTTAGCATAACTGCCTTATCTATATACATACCTGAGATAATATTTCTTCACCATGTATGTCTCTGTTCTTTAGGATTCCCATCCAGAAGGCATTATGGCATTTGTTGAGGGCAAGCATTGCTTTGACCCGATATATTAGTGTTTCCAAAGCCTTCCTGAGTGGCGGCACATAATGGGTCAGAGTTATGTCTTGTTTAACCTGTGGAAGGGAGTGATGTTAGTCTATATGATTTTACATAATACTCTTACAGAAAACTGTCTATACTATGTCTATGTTTCTTTTAGCCTTGGAGAGGAAAGGCATTTATTCCAATGCACATATGTATGCTTCCTGACATTAATAAAAAAAAATACAAATACGGCATAGATTTGACAGAACTCACAAGTCTCACAAGACCACGCAGCGTGGCAATCTGCCATCAGGCCGATCATGTCATTCACACAAGGGACATGCTTTTCATAACAATGCCAAAACTATGATGAATTCAGTAAAAAAATATGTATTTCTATTTCTATTCTACTCTAAAACTTCATGCTCCTTTGGAATCTGGACTCTATATGAACAACTATTGTTTCACATAAATGCTCATCTTCATCCACAATGCAAAGCATAAATGTAACATTTTGAAGCCACATAGTGTAGGGATGCTGTTTTTGTTTCATAGACAAGCACCTCATTAACAAAGGTGCTGACGAGGAACATTGCTATCTACCGGTGCTTAGATCTGTACGTCTACCTTTGAGTGGGTACACAAATTCTGCAAGAATCTGGTTGACCCTTGGACACTCTTGAGCAGCACGAGCACGTCCTGGCTGTGGTGGCGGAAGCAAGTGTCCATCACGGGCATGGCGCTGCGCAGGAACAGCTCCAGGAAAGGCCTTACAAACTGGGGAGAAAAGTTTGATGTCTTGAGTTGAAAATAAATTTTGGAACATATAATCTATGACAAAAAAGAATGAAACAGATTTCTAACATCATGAATGCAATAACAATACTGTATTTGGGCAAAGTCTTCCAAATTTGTATAATACAAGATATCTTTTAAGAAATAATTTTCATATGCTGATACACTGTTACATAATAGTACATATATTTATATATTTTATACCTAACGCCTGTCTACCCCTTCAGGATGAGTCAAGTAGACCATTTCTGGCCTTGTACAGCAGGGTTTACACTGCTCACACACACACACATACAGACACTCCTCACTGACCCCTATATCATCATCTTCTTTCTGGTTAACATCAGATTTTCCCATAATGTCTTATGAGTTTAGACGGTCGGTGACATGCTTCCAATAGTAATATCTGTGTTCATCACTTAAATTTGAGGCATGAGTTTTATGCCCCGGATGCTCTTCCTGACAGGCCGCCCCAGTTTTCAACCGAGGGTGGATTGCCTACCATGGCTAACAAGCCCCACCTGCCCGAAATATCCTAAACAATTCTGATGACAAAACAAAAGAAACGGACTCCAGATTCGTGTTCAGCTTGCCCAAAAACACATGTGGACCAATTTTTATAAGGATTGTAATGTCAAAATTTTCCACAAAATATGCAGATAAGCAGCATATCTGTTAGACAAATAAGGCTTACAGGAATTATGAAGACAACCTAATACTGTCTTTACCAGGATGGGGATCGGAATCCCGGTGCTCATAGTTGTGAACAAAGCACACAAACCACTAATCCACTGAAGTCTTGCTTTATAAGGATAGTAGTGTGATAAAAGTTCTCTATAGCTCATGCCAGTAAATCATCAGTGCAAACATACCTTCAAACATGTGCTTAACATTTGTTTAGTGTAGTAGTTCTTCAGCACAGTAACGAGGGTGTGCAGGATCTTGATGGCTGTGTTCCATTTCAGCAAACGCTTTCTGCTGTCCTCCATGGACGAAGAATTGATGCTTGAGAGGGACTTGTTGGTCCCACTAACCATGAAGGACAAGATGGCCTTGTAAAACACTATCAAAGTATTCCTGAAAAATTGGTATGAGTTAGTAATAGACTCTTTATGAAGGTCATGTGCAGCTGTGAGGGAAAGGTATGATCATTCTCATTCACATTCAATCTTCAAGGGCCTGAGAACCTGTTTTGTTTTTGTAGAACCATTTGATTTTTATAATAAATAATAGTAAAAAAATTGCAATCTTCCTAAAGGTCTCATTTAACACCTTGAGATCCAGAACGTAATTTCCATTATAATTTGGGTACCATTAGACGAGCTTTAGTGAATATAAGCAATATTTTATAGATATGACCTGTTAAGTATCCTTGTCCACTAACTAATTTGGTATATTATGTTACTCTTTCGTTATTTTATGGCTAACAACAGACAGTTTCATATAGCAAAGGAAAGATCTGGGCGTGAAGGGGTTAAAGGCAATTGTCCACTACTAAAACCTATAAAACCCTCCGTACTGGTGACATACTTGTTGAGGGTTGGGAAGGTGTCAGAATGGTGGTCTTTGCTGATCTCGGCGTGAAACTTGTCCAGTCCTTCACTGCATAGCATTCCCATGTGTTTTAATGGGTCCTTGCTTTGCTTCAAGTATTCCTGTGATAAATTTTGTTAAAGTAAGTTGCACAGTCTATAGAATTAGAGATTAATTTAATTAGTTAGAGATGGTGTATGGTGCATCATTATTCTTTTTTTTCTTCTCTCTCTCTCTCTGATCTACTTTATCATTATATATTTACTCATTATCAATACTTTATCAGTATTAAACATGTCGAGCTGAAAAACTTTGGGTAATTTTATATCCCGAATGGCATCCTTTTATATTTGCAGATATATTTTTTTCTCATTTTCACTGTTGAATAGATTAAACAAACCTGGACCATATAGTTTAATACCATTCAAGGAATGACGCAAACCATTCCTTAAAGTCTGGTTTAAATCAAACCACAATGGCAGAGCCTTAGCTGTGTGGACAGACATGCGGACAGACGGACATTACGTTAATTATGGTGTAAAATCAGTTATGTGTTTAACTACGTACCTCTGTATGTATTTTGTATGGGATGATTGATGAATAGGTAGTCAATATTGGCTGATTTCAACATAATAATTAAAAAGCTTTGGACCTAAGTTGTTCAATTAAAAAAAACTTTACATTGAACATAACTTAATAAAATCTTAAAAATGGGGTATATACAAAAAATGTATAAAAATGTTCACTCGTTCCCCTTAATATACAATAATTAGGAAAACAGTACCTGAAGTAGGACATGCAGGTGGTGGTGGAAGAGTGTCCCCTTGTCCCTCTCCCCGCCTGTTGTGTACCATTCCTTCTTCAGCAGCTCCTCCATCACATCCACTGTGAAGACCACACTGTATCACATCACCCGCGACACCACAATACCTACACGACTACTAACACGTTGGAGTAAAATGTTCAACTTAAGACAAAAGGTGATTCATATAATATAAACCACCTTTTTTGTCCAATATGCTACATAACTCATGATAACTGATTCCTTCATTCATTTCATAGGTTCAGCGGGAACATGTCAATGAAAACTGAAAGGATACAATGTGAAAAAAACCCATGGCACAGATGAATTGCTGAGGTTGTGTCCCCAGTACCCAGTGTCTTAATTCCCATTTTTTTATATTTTTTATATCACAAAGGACTGGCCAAGGGCTAAAAAAAGAGATAACAAAAAGTCCTCTTAGTTGCCAATCCCTATAAAGAAGACAGTAAGAGAATAAAGAAACGGGGGTGGGCCAATTTAGTTCGGGAGGTGTCTTGTCACTCTCTCTTACACACTTAACTTAAAGTAATTGTCCAGATCCATTTTTTCTTTGCATAATTATGTTGAATGTTCATTAAAAATACCTAATCCACAAAAAATAATTAATTTCCACGCCTTATTTCCCTAAAAACATGACTTGTGTAAAAAGCGCAGGAAAAACAACATCCCTGTTCCAGGAGTGGCGCGAAACATTCTGATGACGCCATGAGAGGGGAACAATCTGCTTCACACAGCCTGCCTCTCCCCCGGCGCACACACGTCTCCACACATTTATCGTGGCCGTATAGGTCGGGAACTAGTGATAAGCTCTCTGGAAAGGCACAGCTTTCTTGCTACACCCATAAAGGATGTAAGTACATAAATGCCATATCGCAATTTTTTTTAATCAGAAACACCCAAAATTCTTCATGTACTATTTTTTATTTCTGAGTTTACGCATATTTGTATTACCGCGGGGTTGGGAGGCCTCCTCAAGTGACGTCACTAAGCCGTGGTGCAAGTCTGCAAGTCGTGGCGAGCGTTTTTGAAGCTCGGGGAATTTACAGATTTTGATTGCGGATTATTTAAAAACGGCTGACTGGATGCAAAAAGTGACAACATATTGTTGATATACTTGATAATGGCTATATTTTGACTGCATTAAATCAGGAATGATGAGAAGGTCAGGTCTGGATGATTACTTTAAATTTGAGCACTTACTTAGGCTGTCATTGAAGTCTTCATGCTGCGGCAGGCCGTCGATGGCCACCAGCGTCTGCACCAGCACTGTGGCCGTCCCCAAGTCCACAATGGCCGCGTGGAAGTTACTCAAGTAGCGGAAGACAGTGGAGATGAGTTCCTCTTGATCCATCGAGCTGACAACATCGCCTTCAAGCTTCTTTGCAATGATGCGAAGGATTGCTGAAAATGAAGCACACAACAAACAAGAGTATAAAATGAAGCACACAACAAACAAGTGTATAAAATGAAGCACACAAAACAAAACAAGTGTATAAAATGAAGCCAAACAAGTGTATAAAATGAAGCAAAAAAAACAAGTGTATAAAATGAAGCACACCACAAACAAGTGTATAAAATGAAGCACACAACAAACAAGTGTATAAAATGAAGCACACAAAACAAAACAAGTGTATAAAATGAAGCCAAACAAGTGTATAAAATGAAGCAAAAAAACCAAGTGTATAAAATGAAGCACACCACAAACAAGTGTATAAAATGAAGCACACCACAAACAAGTGTATAAAATGAAGCACACCACAAACAAGTGTATAAAATGAAGCACACCACAAACAAGTGTATAAAAATGAAGCACACCACAAACAAGTGTATAAATGAAGCACACCACAAACAAGTGTATAAAATGAAGCACACCACAAACAAGTGTATAAAATGAAGCACACCACAAACAAGTGTATAAAATGAAGCACACCACAAACAAGTGTATAAAATGAAGCACACCACAAACAAGTGTATAAAATGAAGTACACCACAAACAAGTGTATAAAATGAAGCACACCACAAACAAGTGTATAAAATGAAGCACACCACAAACAAGTGTATAAAATGAAGCACACAACAAACAAGTGTATAAAATGAAGCACACCACAAACAAGTGGATAAAATGAATTTGAGTGGAGCACAATTTCTGATCTTTCTTTACTGTTTATTTGATGAGCTAAACAGGAAATATTGAACAAACATAGTGCCTATGAATACATGAAAAATGAGGTAGTTATAGTGAAGTAAATGTGACTCATCTCTGAAACTATTCTTTGCAATCTTACATAATAGGGTTTCCTTGTTTTGTTCCTGCTGCAAACCCTTCCAGGACAGAAGGTTATAGATGGTGGTAAAGAGCTGCAGGTTGACTTTGATCACTGGTTTGGTGTTCTCCGTAAACAAGCATGGCGCATCTATTATGCCATCATTGTCAGCAATCATAGTCTTTTGGAATAATAGCCTTGATTAGTGTCCATACTTAGCACATGTTAAAAGATCTAAGATGTTAATAATAATGATGATAAATATACTACTCAAAAAACAGATTACTGGCAAATAATAACATGCTTGTAGACTGAATTGTAGAAATGAGAAATCGTCTTGGAAAGAAAATAACAGATTCCAGTAGCAGAAATTAGTTTTCTGTAAGGTACCTATGATGTAAACAAGATGATGTATCAAAAGCATATATGAAATAACTGAAAGGAATAGAGGAGGTAGTACTACTAGATTTCTTAAGGAGTAGAGTAGGTAGAGTCTGTAGAGTGTGAGGATAGAGTACATACAATGACAACAGCGAGAAGAGATCCTTATCCTACATCCACTGTTCTTACCACTTCTAAAAACCTCAAGACACTGTGGGACTTTTAGTGTTTACCCCAGCCACTGTATATATGGTTATACACTGTGGGACTTTTAGTGTTTACCCCAGCCACTGTATATATGGTTATACACTGTGGGACTTTTAATGTTTACCCCAGCCACTGTATATATGGTTATACACTGTGGGACTTTTAGTGTTTACCCAGCCACTGTATATATGGTTATACACTGTGGGACTTTTAGTGTTACCCCAGCCACTGTATATATGGTTATACACTGTGGGACTTTTTAATGTTTACCCCAGCACTGTATATATGATTATACACTGTGGGACTTTAATGTTTACCCCAGCCACTGTATATATGGTTATACACTGTGGGACTTTTAGTGTTTACCCCAGCCACTGTATATATGGTTATACACTGTGGGACTTTTAGTGTTTACCCCAGCCACTGTATATATGGTTATACACTGTGGGACTTTTAATGTTTACCCCAGCCACTGTATATATGGTTATACACTGTGGGACTTTTAGTGTTTACCCCAGCCACTGTATATATGGTTATACACTGTGGGACTTTTAGTGTTTACCCCAGCCACTGTATATATGGTTATACACTGTGGGACTTTTAATGTTACCCCAGCCACTGTATATATGATTATACACTGTGGGACTTTTAATGTTTACCCCAGCCACTGTATATATGGTTATACACTGTGGGACTTTTAGTGTTTACCCCAGCCACTGTATATATGGTTATACACTGTGGGACTTTTAGTGTTTACCCCAGCCACTGTATATATGGTTATACACTGTGGGACTTTTAATGTTTACCCCAGCCACTGTATATATGGTTATACACTGTGGGACTTTTAGTGTTTACCCCAGCCACTGTATATATGGTTATACACTGTGGGACTTTTAATGTTTACCCCAGCCACTGTATATATGGTTATACACTGTGGGACTTTTAATGTTTACCCCAGCCACTGTATATATGGTTCTGGATATAGACATGGCACAGTGCTGCAGGACAAACTATACTCGACGCACGTTAAGTTGCCGAAAATGGGGCAACCTCACTCCCCACTTCCAAACGCACGGGATTGGCTGAGGTTTTGGGTGTTGGGGCTTTACGGCGGAACATGGAGTAAAGCATTCTTAGGTTCTAAGGCAACACCTCAGCAAATCCCGTGTGTTTGGAAAGGGGGAGTGAAGGGGTCCCATTTTCGCCAACTTAACGTGCGGCAACTATATATGATTGCCAATAACTTCATTCTGTACATATCTTTCACCTTCTTGGATGGTACATACTCCAATGGCAAAAAGAACATGATGTGTTTTCTAGGCTACCAGTGACCATAGGCACAAATTGTTTACATTACATGAACTCAACACACTCCATGCAAAAACATAATCCCTGAGGACACGACACATTACTTACCTGGAAGAAAGAGCTGATTTTTTCCATGTGGACACAAAGAGGCTTCACAATCTGTATTATATGTTGTGCAACTTCAGCAGGTGAGAAGAGATCCAGGTGAGAGTGACCAATGCCTGCAACATTACAATAGAGAATTACAAAGCCTGGCTTTTTTGTCAATGCACAACTACTACGAGCTATAGAAAGCTTATATAAGGAAATTATGGCATGAGTGAGAGGTAGAGAAGAAGGGGAAAACTCTCTAGCAAGATTGGTTTAGGACAGGAGTGTAATGTCTGCATGTCTGTTGAACATCTTGATATGTGGGATGGGGTGGCAAGGGAGGCAACGGTTAAGCTGAGGGAACAAGGTACTAGAAACGTTTTTCAAGGTCAGAGACAACAGGAAGCAAGCCAACTACTATTTGTGGATGATACACCATTTGTTGCAAAGAGCAGGGAGATGCTGCCAAAAGTGCTGTGCCATCCGTAAACAACAACTCATTTCCCTTCCTTTCTGACCTCTATGAACGATTGTAGCTCCTTGACCCTAACCCTGACCTCCACCTCCCTCACATCACTGCTTCCTCCATCCATCAAGATGCTCAACAACCACTGAAACATGACACACATCAGTCTTAGAACAACCTTCACAAGAAATATTACCCTTCTTCTCTACCCACCCTCAGACACACCTTACTTTCCTTGTAGAAGATTTCTGCAGGTCTTAGTAGCTTCGCACAAGCCCCGTATACCTGAAGTATCTGCCACTTTATGTAGAAGTAAAAAATCTGCAAGATGGAGGACAAGTTCAACAAATCCTGAGCACCTTACATCTAAAAAACTACTCACTCTTTTCCTGAGAGTTTCCGAGAGGTGAGGCTCGTTTGCTGGTTCCCAACACATGCTCCAGCTTGCAATTCAGATCAACCAAAAGAAATTCTGCCTCTGGAAGACTTAACTGACCCTCACTCTGAAAGTATTTATACATGGATGCACAAGCGCTCACACACACACACACACACACAACAAATTCTATAACAATATTTTTCTATTAAACTCAAAATGATCATAAGTGCAATTTCAAGACCAATGATGCATGCCATATATGCCTAATTTACATATAGTATTAACATTAGAATGTAAGAGTGTAATGTAATGTAAATGGAATGTAAATGTGGTAAAGTAGGGTGGAATGTAAATTCATGCTTGGTAGCCATATACTCACTGCTACATCTATGTGTAGAGCCAATTTTCTGAACAGCAGATAAAAGACATCAAAATGAAGTTCACGCAGAAATGGACGCAAGGAAGCTTTGTCCAGTGTGGGTTCAGATGCGGCCTGGCAGATGGAGAGGAACATTACAAGTCCACATACATCATAGAAGGCATTCATCACATAATGCAAAGACAGCAAAGACAGAGATAATTTTCTGTATATATTCAATACTCAAAATGTAACTTTACCATCAGGAGGACGAATAAAAAGGCTTACATTTTTATCAGCCTCTTTGTTGCGCTGGGACTGTGTGGCCAGACTGAGGGGCACTTGGCTGACGGGCTGAGAGCAAGCCTGTGTTCCAAGCTGAGTGGTCTCTATGTTGGCCTTCTTCCCCTTGCCTTTTGTACCCTTCCTGAAATTGTTTATATCTCTCATGTCATCTTGCAGTTACTGGTATCAAAGAGCAAAACAAATATATCATTACACCAAAATATATAAAGAGTGTGCATGTATTGTAATGGACTCAGTCGTCAGGTGGTCAATACGGAGTCTATTGGGGTCTTTAAAAGGAGTCTGCATAAATTCGTGGATGGGGAAGAGAGGTGGATGTAGGTAGAGTTAAGTAACAGGAACTACCTCGTGTAGGTCTCACGGCCACTTGTAGCTTCCTTATTTTCTTATTCTTATGTAGGCTACACAAATATGGGTATACTGAGCTATATACATATCTACACGTGACCATACATGCACATGCGTATTTCATGAAAATGTAAGAATGACGTGTTGACAACATAGGCAAATTATATACAAAATATAAATAACAAAGGTTGGTAAAAGGATGAATATGAGAAAAAGAAGAGCGTGGGTGAAAAATGTTTCGGAAGATTTGTAAATGCATGTAGAATTTACTCTTGTGAAATTGTGCATTTTTCTGCATTCTATAGTTTTCTCAAATGCCATCCCATGTTTGGAAAATTACCACCTGTAGAAAAATTTACAGAATGATGAGTAATAAATAAAGTAAATGTCACTAACCCTTTCCCAGTCTTTTGCTTTCTCCCTCTTTTTGCCTTGCTCAGACTGATGGTTGGCATGGCTGTCGAGGAGTCCAGGTCAAACACTGCTATTGGCGGCACATAGTTGGAACATTTCGGCACTAACTTCGCAATCAAACTTTCAATTTCTATTACTTGCTCCAAACGTTTATAGACCTGAAATATACATGCACGAAGTATATTCATGCCAAACTATTTTATTGCAATGTAAAGTACAAAATAAGACACAAAAATAATACATATAAAACATTTTTCGGGAGTGCAGGTCAGGTGGCACATAAGATAAAGCAGAATGCACTGACCCACAGATCACTGAGACTAACCATATAGCAAAAAAATGTAAATGCTAAATATTTCCATAAGTCAAAATTATGCAAAACCATGAATATCATACATTGATACAGTGATGAAAGTTATTGATAGAACTGAGTGTAATTTTAAGGAACAAACTATCATGATACTTGGACGACATAAAATCAGGTTTTATGAATTTCAGAACTTACTCTGTTCTTGATTTCTCGGTCCTTCTGTGTGACAAAGGCATTGAGCAGCTCACGGAACCAGTTGACAGTGTAAAAGAGGCAGGACAGTGCTGTGTGCTGCTCTGTCGCTACAAGGGAGTCAAAGTTGTCTAACACCTCAGGTGCCGGACTGATCACGGGACACCCCAGCAGGGCGTCAATGTTGACAAGGTCTCCGTCCTGGATGCGACATTCCAACATACGCAACAAACGGAACTGGGGTGTGATGTAGACCAACTTAGTTCTGGAAAAAAATAATTATCATTGCATGCGATTAGTTGCGTTAAGTAACAGGAACTACCTCGTGTAGGTCTCATGGCCTCTAGTAGCTTCCTTATTTTCTAATGTTCTTATGTTTTTATTAGCCAGGTGACAGGTTTTGATTTGTTATTAGATATCCAGAAGTAACTGTGGAGTGAGTGCTGTAGGAAAACATGAGATGGAGCAGTGGTACTTTACTTTCTCTTATATTTCATTTGTCTTACTTTGCTTCTCTAAGGAAGACTTTTGAAACATAAGAGAAAGTAAAGTGCAACTGCACCATCCTGCATTCTCTTACTCCTCCTATTTGTCTCATCCCCTGCTAACAAGTAACTTTAAAAATTTAAAAGTTCACAGCCTTAACCAAGCTTCCCACACCGTGAACAAAGAGGTCCAAAGCAACAATACCAAAATTGTGGCTCTTCACTTACTTCTTATCACTCGGCTCCAGCCTTGAAGACTCTGCTTTGACAACTAATGGTGCAAGATTGAGGGCAATGGCAGTGTCCTTATTGTCAGTATCCAAGTTCCAGGATGCAACCATGGCAAAAGGTTCTTGTGGGAGATGAGCGTCGGGTTCAATTTCTGTCACAAAGTTGTTTTGAAATTCATTTGTCATCTTGTCACATACAAATTCCTGAAATATAGATAACAAAATAAAGAATTAAGAGAAGGTCTATGATCTTTCAATGTCTTCTCATAATCTCCAAAACATAAACATCACATCATTTTAGCTATGAAATACGTACACTCTTAACCTCGATTTATCTACTAAATGTGTGGGTAGATATCAGATATGAGTCTGTTGAAATTCAGCTTGGAACTCATGTGGTCATTAGTGTACTGAACAAAAAAATAAATAACATCTTACAAGCATAAGGCATACTGATCAAAGGCTACTGTCAGTCATCAGGGCAATGCTTTACCTCAAGTTTATTATTCATGATTTCCCTGAGGGAGATGTTGGCCAGTTCATCCATGAACAAGGCTGCAGCTGTTGGTGAGGTGGAGGTAGAGGACATCACCAGGCACAGCAGGTTTTCAGCGTCCTTCAATGCTGTGGTGTTCATTATGGACCTGTCACTGAGGGTGGAATTGGTGCTGGATTCCCCGTCATCCTCGCCCACCATGTTCTTCACAATGAGAGCAGCGGTGAGGACTCCTACGTGTTTATATCTGTGAATAAAGGGAAAGTGTTGCTGACTGAATTAGTTTGAGAATACGCAGTAGTAATGGAAACTTTTTATTGATGGCATTATGTGTTCACTTCACCAAAACTAAACATTGTCCCTCCTTTCATAGTTCATATTATCTTATAATTCATACACTGAAAATGTAAATTAAAACATCTATGGAATGTATTGCACACAATAAGAACTCGATCAGAACATACTTAGGGTCTGAGTGACACAGCTGCTTCCTCACAAGGATCATGAGTTCGTCTTGCAGGGCGGCATGTGACTTGTTGCTGAACACGAGGAGACACACCACATCAAGCAGCCTCTTGACTTCCCTCATGCTGAGCTCATCCAGCATCTCCATGGAACCCTGAGGCAAAGGAGACTTGCTGATACACAAGTGCTCACAATAATTAGTCGTTGCCCACCCTAACGTTGCACACTTCATTGCTCTGATCAACAATAAACTTTAGTTTGGCAACTAGATATTGTATGTGCATGCATGGACATGTATGTGTGTGCATGCATGCGTGCAAATGCACACACACTCGCAGACACCAGCTTTCAAGACACAGAACAAATTCTTTACCAAAACAAAAGATACCTTTAGAAAAATGCTGAATTTGGCCATATCAGCAGTGTGTTCATGGGCGAGGGCCGACAGCAGGGTGAGGGTGGTGTGCCGCACCGCCGAGCTGTCGCCAAGGTGCTTCAACAGAGCCAGCACAGACTCCTGCCTGTAGTGACCACCCAAGTGCAGGAAGGACAGCCTGGTGGAGGAGGATTCAGGCTGAATACACACTTTAACGCACCTCTCATATTACCTAATAACTGCAAATTACTTACTTACTCACGAGCTCAAGTGTCATATCAAGCCAGGTACACTACTCAATACTTGTTGACTGCAAAAAAATATTATATTTTCATTAATTTTCACAACCCCAAAGATTTTTTTTTTCAACGTCTTATCAACTTCTGTGAAGCAATTATATGTACAGGGAGGTCCCGTTATACGAGCATTCGATATACGAGAATCCGATGATACGAGAGGTGTAAATTAGGGTCTATTTTCAATATATGAGATCGAAAATCCAATGTTACGACATTCAAACTGGGGTGAGTAAAATTACCAAGTTATTTACTAAAGTAAATTACAAGTTATTTACTAAAATTATAAACATTTACTGACTACATATATGATTTTACCTAAGGTTGTACGATAATCAATCTGAAAATAACGTGCAGACTAGCCAACGACTGCTCGAGACTGGTATTAGCAGAGGTAGGAAGTCTCCAGGCTCGCTTATTATTGTTTGGTATGCTATGAAATATCATTTCTCTAGGTGAATGTAGACATATGATTGCATTTGGATGGATATCATTCATATATATGAGTAAAGAGATGAAATACAAGCAAAGGACTCATCCACGTTTGGAAGCACGGCCTTTGGTAGCAGCAGTAGCAGCATGAGCCAACCCATGAAGCCCGTGAGGTGGATATCAACACCACTAGACCAAGGGAGATAGATGTCTTTGGTAATATTTAGTAGGGGAGCGAGAACCCCTTGAGGATTCCTATGATCCCTGGTGATATCCTATGGTGCTGTCACAGGCGTGGGAGCTGACTGTCTTCAGGAAGGCACAGGTGAGGCGGATGACGGCGGGTTTTTACTCAAAAGTTTTGAGTGGCGGCGCCGCTGGAGCCGCCACAGTAGGTTTGGGCAGGATTAAATGTCTTATTACTCGTTATTATACAACTTAGTGATTATGGTGTGATGTTATATACACGTGTCATTATCTATATCAATGTAGCACCGTGTTTCACCTTAAATAAGGGTGATTTAAAGATGTTATGATGAGGCGCGACTGGCGGGGCAGAGTGATGGAGAAAAATTCTTGCCGCGGGGCCGCCCCATGACACGAATATTCACTATTTCAACCCACATAAACACCTTCTACCACCAAAACACTAGCAACACAGGCTCCTTACTTATATATCTTACTATCTGATACATTAAAACTCCTTAAAATGCAAGCATTCCAAATAAAACGAGAATTAGTTTGAGATGACGGGGACAAGGCGGAGAGAGGCAGTCTGGCATGCCATTCTTGCCCGGAAATATGTCTCGCTGACTTGTGATTGGTCGAGAAGTTTTAAAAACAGTTTATCATTGGCTGGTGACTGATGATGAGCTTGATGAAATCATTTATGTTTTATGTTTAATTAATGTGCAGTTATGTTATTTTGTGTGCTATTTTCTCTTTCAGAATGGTTTTTCTACAGAACAGGTAGTACAGTGTAGGTAATATAGACGCTGTGTGTTTGTTGTGTTTGCTATAGTTTATTTTAGCTTGAAAAAGTTTTTTTTTTTTTTTTTAAATTGATGGGGTCCTGGAACCAAACCTATATTTTACCATTAGTTATGTGTTTCGTTATACGAGATTTCGCTTTACGAGTATGCCAGGTGGAACCTAACTGCTCGTATCTTCGGGACCTCCCTGTAATGCTAACTAAAGCAAATTGTGTTGTCTATGTGTCTATCATTACCTTGTTACACCAGCTGAATAAATTCACATGTACTACTATACAACACGAGGTTCAACTCATTACCCACTGAATAAGATGTTAGTGCTGGCAGTTGATGAGGGGTTAGACTTTTTAATGTATGAATTATAATTTTTTTTAAAGTACAAACACAAACACACAACAAAAAAAATGGATAAGTGAGTAAGTGACAAACATTATGATGTGTTCAAAACCCCCCCCAAAGAATTATTCTTACCTATAAAGAGTGGCTCCAATCTGACTCACAAGGGGTTCTGGAGACCTCAGGAGCAGACTAGAGATCTTTTTCAGGGCCTCAAAATTCTCCTTCAGGGCCTGCAATTTCAATAACTTAAATCAGAAATTCACAACTACCATAAAAAGCCTCACATAGGTATAACAGATGGATGTTTGCATAATTTCATGTCAGCTATCTAAAGGCACAGAAAAAATAATGCTTAACATACAGCAGCATGCTTAGCAAATATTTTTCCAAGGACTGTATCTGTGAAGAGTCCTGCTCGTATTTTGTTCCTGAAGATGCTTTCAATGGGGTGTCGCTGGGAGGGCACGGCCTCGTACAGGATGAGCAGCATCAGCAAGTCGATGGGATTCACACTGGCCACATCAGACACGTCCTGGATGGCCTGGAAGGGATTGATCAGAGTACAGTCTTAACCCCTTCACGCCCAGATCTTCCCTTTGATATATAAAATCGTCTGTTGTTAGCCATATAATTACGAAAAGTAACTTAATATAACAAATTAGATAGTGGACAAGGATACTAAACAGCTCATATCTATAAAATTTTGCTTATATGTACGTATTCATTAAAAAATCGTCTAATGGTACCCAAATTACAATGGAAATTACGTTCTGGGTCTCAAGGGGTTAAATATACACATTGGGGAGAGGCAGGTCTTGACTCAGAGTGCTGCCATGTCTTAGTGGATGTCTGCTGATGATTCATGCCATTCTTGCCATCAGAGAAATTATCAAAACAGAAGCACATATATCTGTACATATATACTTATTATATGGGTTGTACTGTTGTAGAGTATCTTGGGTGTTCAAAATATATGCAAGATTATAGTAACACTAACATACAATACATACCTTTAACCAATTTGCTGACAGAAACTTATTTGTGATAGATGTCATTTTAATGTTATTGAGCAGTATGGTTTCATATGCGGGATCACTTTTGGATGAGGCAGGAATACTACTGCTCATGGATTTCTTGGGAGACAGTCTGGGTGGTCTGCAGTCCCCGGGGAGATTGATCTTCTCACGGATGTCACTCAGAACCTTGGATAAAGCGTGAAAATTTAACCCCTTCATGCCTAGATCTTTCCTGTGCTATAAAAAAATGTATGTTGTCGAGCCATAAAATTACGAAAAGTAACTGAATATACCAAATTAGTTAGTGGACAGGGATACTAAACAGGTCATATCTATTAAATATTGCTTTTATCTACTAGAAATTGTCTAATGGTAGCCAAATTACAATGAAAATTACGTTCTGGGTCTCCAGGGGTTAATGTCTCAAAGTCTTCCCCACTGCAGTTAACAGTATCATCTACCTATACATAGTTGAGGGTCAGGGTAGTGCCTTTATAACATCACTGCCCGTAGGTGTTCGCTGGGAAAGGGGGGGGGGGGCTAACACGTCATTTACGCCCCCTTGGATCTGACCTTTTTGTCACGTTGGCTACATAGACTGGAAACAATAGTACACTGGAAGGTGCATAACTATTTCAAAATAATTCATGAGACTTTACCACAAGACTTCTAATAAATTACCATGATTTAATGCCAATCTGTGATCAAGTATTGTCTCATCTATTAATTTTCAATGCATTTTTTTTTTTTGTTGCCAGTCCCTATAAAGAAGACAGTAAGAGAATAAAATAAAAACAGAGGGGTAGGCCAATTTAGTGCATGAGACAGTATATAGTGAAAAAGACTAAATCTATAATGAGTGGCACACTGACGACTTAATTACAAGCATCAACATTATATAACATACATATATAGTATACAGTATATAACAAAATCTGTAACCCTTACTTATCAAGACATCCTAAACAACTAGAAAACACATCACTTCATAATATACAGAGAGAGAGAGAGAGAGAGAGAGAGAGAGAGGAGAGAGAGAGAGAGAGAGAGAGGAGAGAGAGAGAGAAGGAGAGAGAGAGAGAGAGAGAGAGAGAGAGGAGAGAGAGGAGAAGAGAGAGAGAGAGAGAGAGAGAGAGAGAGAGAGAGAGGAGAGAGAGAGAGAGAGAGAGGAGAGAGAGAGAGAGAGAGAGGGGAGAGAGAGGAGAGAGAGAGAGAGAGAGAGAGAGAGAGAGAGAAGAGAGAGAGAGAGAGAGAGAGAGAGAGAGAGAGAGAGAGAGAGAGAGAGGAGAGAGGAGAGGAGAGACGAGAGAGAGAGGAGAGAGGAAGAAGAGAGAGAGAAGGAGAGAGAGAGAGAGAGAGAGAAAGCGAGAGAGAGAAGCGAGAGAGAGAAGCGAGAGAGAGAAGCGAGAGAGAGAAGCGAGAGAGAGAAGCGAGAGAGAGAAGCGAGAGAGAGAAGCGAGAGAGAGAAGCGAGAGAGAGAAGCGAGAGAGAGAAGCGAGAGAGAGAAGGGAAGAGCAGAGAGAAGCGAGAGAAGAGAGAGCGAGAGCGAGAGCAGAGAGGCGAGAGAGAGCGAGAGCGAGAGCGAGAGCGAGAGCGAAGAGCGAGAGCGAGAGCGAGAGCGAGAGCAGAGAGAGAGAGGAGAGAGAGAGTATCATCACATTCATAGAGACACTCACTTGATATGCCATTGGCCGCTGAGTGTTGGTGAGCAGGAACCTAACAATGACATGCAGGTGTTCCGCTCTGGCAGCATGCAGGGTCTTCAGGACAGAATGGAACACTTCTGCCAAATTTTCTTTAGGTAGAGTCAGATGTGCCAGGGAGTCCAAGATAGCAGGAGTCAACTCTGGCGTGGTATCATATAGGTTGCTGCCAAGACAAAATGGAAATTAGGGAAAAACTGGTTCACAAATAGGGTGGTAAATTATTGGAATGGACTCAGTCGTCAGGTGGTCAGTGGGGAGTCAAAATAGGGAGCTTTAGAAGGAGGCTGGATAAATTCATGTATGGGGATGAAAGGTGGATGTAGGTAGTGTTAAGTAACCGGAACTACCACGTGTAGGTCTCACGGCCTCTTATAGCTTCCTTATTTTCTTATGTTTTTAAATGGGGTAATGACAATGAGATCCCCTGCAACTTTTCTGAGGGGAGAGCAAAGACATACACTCCCATAATCATATATGTATAACCCTTGAAATTAAAGTACCCTTGGTCCTCTCGTTTAAAGGTCAGATCCAAGGGGGCGTAAAGACGTGTTAGCCCCCCCCCCCCCACCTCCAGCGAACCCATATGGGCAGTGATGTTATAAAGGCACAACTATGACCATCAAATATGTACAGGTAGATCATACCGTTAACTGCAGTGGGGAAGACCTGGGACATTAACTATAGGGCTGAAGGAGACTAACTGAAGGATGAAGACAATGATACAAAGAAGACTGCAATGAGGGCAACATAAGAGACTTCAAGATAATAAAAGAACTTAGGCTGAAGGAGAAGAAGGAGAAGAAATGAGAGAGAGAGAGAGAGAGATGAGAGAGAGAAGAGAAGAGAGAAGATGAGAGAGAGAGAGAGAGAGGGAGAAGAGAGAGAGAGAGAGAGAGAGAGAGAGAAGGAGAGAGAGAGAGAGAGAGAGAGAGAGAGAGAGAGAGAGAGAGAGAGAGAGAGAGAGAGAGAGAGAGAGAGAGAGAGAGAGAGAGAGAGAGAGAGAGAGAGAGAGAGAGAGAGAGAGAGAGAGAGAGAGAGAGAGAGAGAGAGAGATGGGGGGGGGTGCGCTCTCTATACATTTAGTAATAAAGTAAAGTTGGCATGAATTTTGACATGAGTCATTGAAAAAAGACAGTGAGGTCTTTGGGCACGATGAGACAGGAAGGAAAGGTTCTGGATACGATGACTCAAGAAAGATTTCTGAGAATGATGATGTAGGGATTGTGAGGCATGTTGAAAGGGGAGGGGGGTAGTAGTAGTAGTAGTAGTAGTCATCATCATCATCATTCCTTTATTTCGTATATACTAGTATACAGATTCAATCGATGCATAATATAATATTATGCAAGGAAAACTTATCAATAACTCAAATATTACTGTACAAATCAAATATGAAGCTCAAAGGACTTCAATTCCATCTAAAAAGATTAAAACAATCATTCAAAATTAAAATAATTCACACATTATCTAAAATTCAACATACAAGCAGCTACCTGCAGTTATATAAGCTTAAATGTTTGGTGCATAGTGGTTCAGACGTAGTAGTAGTAGTAGTAGTAGTAGTAGTAGTAGTAGTAGTAGTAGTAGTAGTAGTAGTAGTAGTAGTAGTAGTAGTAGTAGTGGTAGTAGTGGTGGTGGTGGTGGTGGTAGTAGTAGTAGTAGTAGTAGTAGTAGTAGTAGTAGTAGTAGTAGTAGTGGAAGTAGTGGAAGAAATAGTAGTAGTAGTAGTAGTAGTAGTAGTAGTAGTAGTAGTAGTAGTAGTAGTAGTAGTAGTAGTAGTAGTAGTAGTAGTAGTGTAGTAGTAGTAGTAGTAGTGGTGGTGGAAAGTAGTAGTAGTAGTAGTAGTAGTAGCGGTACGGTGGAAGCAGATAGCAGCAGTAGTAGTAGAGTAGTAGTAGTAGTAGTAGTAGTAGTAGTAGTAGTAGTAGTAGTAGTAATACGGTAGTAGTGATAGGTAGGTGATACGGTAGCAGCAGCAGTATTAGTAGTAGTAGTGGAACTTTGGAAGTAATAGTAGTAGCAATGAGTAGTAGCGGTGGTGATGGTGTAGTGGTAGTAGTAAGATAGGAACATTATTAGTAGTAGCAGTGACGATAGTGGTATCATCAGCAGCAGCAGTAGGTTACTCATTGTAGTGGTGGTAGGAGGAGGAGGAGGAGGAGGAGGAGGAGGAGGAGGAGGAGGAGGAGGAGGAGGAGGAGGAGGAGGAGGAGGAGGCAGCTATAAGTGTAGCGTAAAGTACAAACAAATAATGAAGGACGAGGGAGTAGAAAATGTGCGAGAGTGGCTTGCTTACAACAGCACTACCTCTAAACTAAAACTCATGTAGGCTACTACGACTTAAATTTTTCCAAGAGAGGAGTAATAAGACACCTCCCGAACTAAATTGCCCCCCATCCCCCCCATTCTATATTCTCTTACTGTCTTCTTTATAGGAACTGGCAATTAAGCGGGTTTTGTGCTATTTTTTTTTGCCCTTGGCCAGTCCTTTGTGAAAAAAAAATTGATCTACCCGGTCATCCACTCCCTATCACTATATCCAACACGATTTATAGAACCATGACAAATTGATGGGAGAGAAAAGTATTCCCCCCTATCTTAGTTGCAAATCTAGGGAATTAAGCTCAGAATTAAATACGAATACACACATAATAGCACTTAAGTTACAGATTAAATTTATTACAGCTGGTTGCAATGGGCATGTGTGTACAATCAGTCATAGAGAGAGAGAGAGAGAGAGAGAGAGAAGAGAGGAGAGAGAGAGAGGGAGAGAGAGAGAGAGAGAGAGGAGAGAGAGAGAGAGAGAGGAGAGAGAGAGAGAGAGAGGAGAGAGAGGAGAGAGAGAGAGAGAGAGAGAGAGAGAGAGAGAGAGAGAGAGAGAGAGAGAGAGGAGAGAGAGAGAGAGAGAGAGAGAGAGAGAGGAGAGAGAGAGAGAGAGAGAGGAAGAGAGAGAGAGAGAGAGAGAGAGAGAGAGAGAGAGAGAGAGAGGAGAGAGAGAGAGAGAGAGAGGAGAGAGAGAGAGGAGAGAGAGAGAGAGAGAGAGAGAGCTTAATGCTGTGTTTTGGAGTCTGGGAACTGAGAGGAGAGAGGGCTCTGTTGTGGCATTAATGAGACGCTGGCGGGGTGCGGGGCTGGAGTGGGGCGGGGCGCGAACTGTTACGTAAAGCCTCCCATCACTCATGTTGTTTTTCGGATTTCGCTCACGCAACACAATGACATGACTGCTGGATAAACGCGTCCTTTTGTTTACCGGTTGACATGACAACTGATATGGTGATTACAGGGTATTTATACAATTGTAACATGAATAATAAATGCGTACAACGGCGAGTAAGCAGGTGAGTGAAGCAATTTGAGAGGCGGGGATGGGGAGGAGGCGTAGGAGGGGAGGGGCGTACGTGAGTGTGTGTGTGTGTGTGTGAGGGGGGTGAGGGGTGGGTGTGTGTGTGTGTGTGTGTGTGTGTGTGTGTGTGTGTGTAGGGGGGAGGGGGTTTGTGAGGTGCCATGAGAAGCGCGAGGGTGCCATACAGTTGACCTTGCAGTGCCACCCTCGTAGACACACCAGCCACTTCCGCAGAATACAAGCTGTCAAGTTATCTCTCCCGGCGCGGCGGTGTGTGCGTGCGCGTGTGTGGTGTGTGCGGAGTGTGTGTTGTGCGTGTGTGTGTGCCTCCCATCCACACACCAACACACACCACCACCGCCTTTGTGCGATGTCAACAAATCTACGCCTCGGACATTTGATAGTCTTGCATATTAAGTGAATAATTGATGCATGTAACGAGCAGGTACAATACTAGGAGCAGTGTAGAGTAATCTGTGTACTCTGTTTTTTTATAAAGAAGTGAAAAATCCTGAATCCTTGCTGCTTACTGACTGATATTTGATGCCAGGAGGGAATACTACAGTTCTTCTTAATTTCAGCTGTGTTTTATCATAGTTAACCATATTATCAGGTATACATAGGCATCATCTTAAGCATGAGACCTTATGATGGAATGTAATTTTCACCTTGTTAAAAAAAATGGACATAGTTATTCTTATATACGTGTGTTGTCAAAGCGCTCTGAGTGGCCCTGAAGCGACGCCCCCAGCGCTGAGTGAGCGGCCCTACAATGAGCTTATTCATCAGTATCAAGTGGTTGAAGGGTTAAGACGAACCAGAGCAGTGTTGTAGTGGCCTGCATCGCCCCTGCACGCACGCTGCCGCTTGTGTCGGGTTCAAGGACTGCGATTTTTAGGCTGTGCTCGAGTGATTATATACAAACAGTCTAACGTATAAGAGATTGATTGATTGATTGATTTAATGCCAAAAAAGGGGAAATGTGACCAGACATCAGACGTCATATAGCACTATGGCAAAGCATAAATAAGGTGACGGGTTATAGAGAAAGAGTGAAAAGGTGAGGGAAGGGGAAAGGAACGGATTGTACGTATTAGAGAACAATCACTCGCCCAACAAGCTAGAGCTCCACAGACCACTCCCACGCTGACTACACCTTCACAAAGTACATAGAGTGAAGGAACGCATGAAACTTGTCTCCTATAACAAGTAGACTATTAATTTATAATGCAACACGAATACATCATGAACACGCCATGTACTATATACGATCCGTTTGCCTTGCTCAATGCTACAGTGGTCTCTTGGCAGGCCAGCACAAGGGGTATCGTTATCGCTGCTACCGACACCCACCTCACTCCCGCAGCCACGGCGTGAGGCACCACCGCCGCGGCGAGTCACGAGATCACCACGAGAAGCGTCAACACAAACACGGAAGCACCGCCATCCACACATTGTAGTTAAGAGTGATTGTTTTTTGCCTTAACCTTCCCATAGGTGAATTGCTGACTCCTACTCTTACGCTTTCGGACAATTTCCCTTCCGTCATACGGTAAATTACTTTACTGAACTTACATTTCCTCTGTACCTACGCTGCACTAACACTACTCCATCGCCCTTACCTACTACCACACAACAATTCCTTTTCATACTAATTACAATTTTCCCCTTCTGTGACCACCTTCAACTTTATCCCTATCAGCTTCAGTCTGACGTGCTGCACTATTTTCGTCAGTACTCTAAAATCAACAAACTATACGTCCCTTCTGGCCTTCTCTTACCTTCAGATTAAATTCACACTCCCACCTTAGGACTGATGTGACCACCACGCCAACCTTATATTCGCTATTCAATGCCCCAGCTCTGCAAACGTAGTCTCTCACCTACTGCTCCCACCTACAGACATGTAAAATTCCACCAATGAACCCATGAGTATTTCCCACTCCACTGCCCCATTGTATTCCCACCCACTGCCCCATGTAGTAACTTCCACCCACTGCCCCCACCTTCATGCACCCTTGTAGTAACTTCCCACCCACTGCACCCACCTTCATGCACCCTTGTAGTAACTTCCCACCCACTGCACCCACCTTAATGCACCCTTGTAGTAACTTCTCACCCACTGCCCCCACCTTCATGCACCCTTGTAGTAACTTCCCACCCACTCCACGCCCCATGTCTCTGCACTCACACTGCTCCTGCCCTGCACATTTTCAACACACTCACACACTCGTATAGAATATCATACCTTATCATTAACACGTGTAGCCTCGCTGTCAACACTCAAACTAGTAAAAAATATCACACCTCATTATCAACACTTTATCCTCGCTGTTTTTTCCTACAAAGCTACAAAACGAAATCAGTAAATAAATAAAGTCCCTGAAAATGATGTACCATTGGAAAGGAACACTGTACTAAGCATCAGCAGATACAGACAAACAGACACACACACACACACACACAGGGAGCATAGCCTTTCATTTCTGCCGCGAGTTAATCTTATCACCTTCCCACGTTAGCCTCTCTCCCGCACCGCAGTAAGGGTATCACGATAAACGAAAGCCAGTCTCACCATTACTCCCATGTAACACTCACACACACATGGCAATTCCGAAAACAATATCTAGTACTTCGCACACGTGACATATCAAGCATTTCAACACAAGGAAAGTAGAGGAAAACTGTATTATCTCATCTATTTCAGTGGGATATCCGCAGCAGGCAGTTATCTATAGCCTACCACTGATAACACCAAGTTGGCAGCATTATCGATAGACGGGGCAAGGCAAGCAGTGAAGCATGACATCAGTTCCTATAGTGTGGAGTTGTGAACCTGATAGTTGATACAGTGATTGAGTAACCAGGAGACCAGCAGAGCCACTTGTCACTGATCACAACCCTACAATCACTTGACAAGATCCACGTATTGTTCGTAGTGTACATCTCTGGAGTTTGACACGTGCCTTAGTGACGCTATTGACAAGAAACACGATACACCAACACATCACAAACACACAAAAAAACCAATAAACCAATAAACAATAAATATAATAAACCAACATATCAAAACACACACACAAAAAAACAATATATAGAAAAAATAAGTAGATAAGAACACAAGAAGATAAGAAAATAAGGAAACTACAAGTGGCCGGAAGGCTTGCACGTGGTGAAGTTCCTGTAAAGATAAGATTCCTGTAGACAAGATGCATAAAACAAAGATAGCAAGCCAGGAAAGTGACAATCACCAGTGTGGACAAGAACAACAGTGACAGATGACCGAGTGAGATATTGAGTCATTGGAAAACAGTATTAACCAAGGATATTATTATATTATCCTTGGTACTATCAGAAGAATGGAACAGCTGGAGGTGATGCCCGTGAGTTCCCGGGTGGTGTGTCTCAACGCGCCCCACCTCAAGTCCCTGTGTGTGTTCGAGGCGCTCTCCCGCACGCTGGGATGCTACTACAACCACCACCGCCCACAGGTAACACTTTTTTTACATCACAAAGGACTGGCCAAGGGCAAAAAACAACAAAAAAAGGAACAAAAAGTCCGCTTAATTGCCAGTCCCTATAAAGATGACAGTAAGATAATATAAAAAGGGGGGATGGGCCAATTTAGTTCGGGAGGTGTCTTGTTACTCCTTTCTTGAAAAGATTGAAGTCGTAGAATGATGGAAAAATAGAAACAGAAAATAGTTCCAGAGTTTACCAGTGAAGGGAATGAAAGAGTGAAGATACTGGTTAACTCTTGCATTAGGGAGAAGGACATAATAGGGATGAGAATAGGACACTGCAGCATAGGCCTTGAATATTAGAGGTTGGCAAGGGTGGTGAATCATACTTAGGCTTTATCTACAGTGGGTGGGAGGACCAGTGACCACACAGGTAGGGCTATTTATGGTGGTATGTAAAAGAAATTGGCTTGTGTATGAATAATAATGTTGTTTAGTAAAAAAAATAGAGAACAAATAGCAGTTTTGATTTCATCAAGGGAGGTTTCTATGATTTTACCAACCTCATTGTATTAAGAAAGATCCCTGTAATCCCTAATCCAGGCAGCAGATTCTAGTTATCCGAACGCACAATTACAAACAGGCCTTAATCTATCTAAATTTCAAATAAACAGACCCAGAATTTAACCACTAGATCTTTGAGCACAGATAGTGAAACAGACCCAGAATTTAACCAGTAGATCTTTGAGTACAGATAGTGAAACAGACCCAGAATTTAACCAGAAGATCTTTGAACACAGATAGTGAAACAGACCCAGAATTTAACCAGTAGATCTTTGAGCACAGACAGTGAAACAGACCCAGAATTTAACCAGTAGATCTGAGCACAGACAGTGAAACAGACCCAGAATTTAACCAGTAGATCTTTGAGCACAGACAGCGAAACAGACCCAGAATTTAACCAGTAGATCTTTGAGCACAGACAGCGAAACAGACCCAGAATTTAACCAGTAGATCTGAGCACACAGTGAAACAGACCCAGAATTTAACCAGTAGATCTTAGAGCACAGACAGTGAAACAGACCCAGAATTTAACCAGTAGATCTTTGAGCAGACAGTGAAACAGACCCAGAATTTAACCAGTAGATCTGAGCACAGACAGTGAAACAGACCCAGAATTTAACCAGTAGATCTTTGAGCACAGACAGTGAAACAGACCCAGAATTTAACCAGTAGATCTTTGAGCACAGACAGCGAAACAGACCCAGAATTTAACCAGTAGATCTTTGAGCACAGACAGTGAAACAGACCCAGAATTTAACCAGTAGATCTTAGAGCACACAGTGAAACAGACCAGAATTTAACCAGTAGATCTTGAGCACAGACAGTGAAACAGACCCAGAATTTAACCAGTAGATCTTTGAGCACAGACAGCGAAACAGACCCAGAATTTAACCAGTAGATCTTAGAGCACAGACAGTGAAACAGACCCAGAATTTAACCAGTAGATCTGAGCAGACAGCGAAACAGACCCAGAATTTAACCAGTAGATCTTTGAGCACAGACAGTGAAACAGACCCAGAATTTAACCAGTAGATCTTTGAGCACAGACAGTGAAACAGACCCAGAATTTAACCAGTAGATCTTTGAGCACAGATAGTGAAACAGACCCAGAATTTAACCAGAAGATCTTTGAACACAGATAGTGAAACAGACCCAGAATTTAACCAGAAGATCTTTGAACACAGATAGTGAAACAGACCCAGAATTTAACCAGATCTTTGAACACAGATAGTGAAACAGACCCAGAATTTAACCAGAAGATCTTTGAACACAGATAGTGAAACAGACCCAGAATTTAACCAGTAGATCTTTGAGCACAGATAGTGAAACAGACCCAGAATTTAACCAGTAGATCTTTGAGCACAGATAGTGAAACAGACCCAGAATTTAACCAGTAGATCTTTGACCACAGATAGTGTCCTGCCATGGCAAGGTGCGACTCCCGGTGCCTCGAATCACCCGCATCCGAGGTCACACCACCCACGCCCACACCCCTGGCGAGGCCCCGACCCTGCACACTCTCCTGCAGGTGCTCATGACTGACTCTATTGAATTGAATTGAATTAACCCCTTGAGACCCAGAACGTAATTTCCATTGTAATTTGACCATCATTAGATATTTTTAAATGAATATAACCAATGTTTTTATAGATTGACCTGCTTAGTATCCTTGTCCACTAACTAATTTGGTATATTCAGTTACTTCTCGTAATTTTATGGCTAACAACATACTATTTTATATATCAAAGGAAAGATCTGGGTGTGAAGGGGTTAATGCCAAAAAGGGGGGAAATGTGCCAGACATCAGAGGTAATATGGCACTATGGCAACGCATAAAAAAGGGGAGGGGTTAGAGAGAAAGAGTGAAACGGTGAGGGATGGGAAAAGGAACGGATTGTTATACTACTATTATTGACTTGACTATATTAATCCTACTGGCATAAAACTCCTTGTCTCATCACGTACACATCAGCTGACTGAATGAATGAAATGCAGACAGTCTTCAGACATTCTGTACATAGGTGATGGTTGTCTGCATTACACATACAACACATGATTGACATTAACCATTGCTTTTACAGATGGGGACATACTTGGTGTTCCATCTCTCTGACTGGACACAGGTGCAACAGTGTCATCTAGTGCTGAACGGTATTGAAAAAGTTCCCAGATCTGACGTGCCGCCGAACATTGTCCTGGAGCGCCTGGACAGCAGCACCACAGCCTCAAGGCTTCTCCCCCCTGAGGGTAACGTTCACCTCCACCACCGTGATTGACAGGCGGCTGATTCTAGTTATCCGAAGGCACAATTACAAGCAAGCCGTAATATATCTAAATTCTAAATAAACAGACCCAGAATTTGATCACATTGATTTTGACCAGACCAGATCATGGTTGGAGTTTGAATACACAGTAACTATCATTCTTCATCTCCATATCTACGCGGGGAAAACCTTCTCCAGATAAGAAAAAGATGGAGGAGTTTCTTGAATCATCAGTGATATTACAGAAATATCTACACTTTGATTTTGTAGTAGAGATTCAGTGTGAATGATATTATGTAAGTATTTTCCCATCAATAAGTATTCATGGTACTTAAAAGGCTGCATTAATTATCTTTCAGGTGAAGTACAGACTAACCTCACCCCTTCAGAACCAGTCACCTCAGACCCTCCAACCCACCAAAACCATTCCACCACCAAGTCCACCACCAAACACACAACACTCGCCTCTGTGTCAGAAAGAGTCTCTTGTGCCATCAGAAGTCTCGGTCTGGAACACAGGCACAATAGTGAAAACAATAGAAATACTTCCAGTAAGACTAAGCAAATGGACAGTCAGGGAGGAACAAGGGCCTTATAAGTGAGAAACAACAGAACCAAGAAGCTTCAAGGAGTTCTATCACCCTCAACATGGAGGAGGTAGAGGAAGTGACACTACTGGGCGATGAGGACGACGACTGTAGCTCGGACACATCAGACGATCTCTACAAGGTAAAAAAAACCCACGATTGCAGCAAGAAAATAGAGAAACCAGTATCTAATGTGTAATGTTAATTCCTCAGACCTCGCATGAGAGGGGAAGAGTGGAGCTTGAACAGGCTACCGTTAATTACAGTATAGTCGCCACTGCACTAATTTTGGCAGGCGCCATATATTACAAATTTTAGCATCACAATAGATTTGTATGTGCCACTGAAGACAAGTATATAATATAAATTACTGTGCATGCCTCTTCAATGGCCCATACAAATCAGTAGTGATGCTAAAATTCTTAATATATGGCGCCAGGCGACATTAGTGCAGTGGCGACTATACAGTAGTGTTGTTGACGTTAGGAGGGAGTCATTGGAGAGGGAGAGGTGGAGACTCTTCTGCTGTGGCCACCCCCTTGAGGGATGTTCTTGGAGGCTACAAGGCATCGGAGCGAGGCGTCAGAACTATGGATAGATAGCCTGTCTAACATCTTTCATGGTAAGGCATAAACCATATCGTCTCTTGTAGAAACTGTTAACATGCACACAAACTCCACAAGGTTGAAATTATGTTACCTGACATCACTATTGGGACCAAGTCTTTGATAAAATAATCTGTCATAATTTCTAACTAGAGATACTCATCATCATCTCATCTTTCTGTTTAACGTCAGATTTTCCCATAATGTCTTATGAGGTTAGACAGTAGATGATTACGCTTCCAATGCTATGGTCGGCAATCATAATTTAAATTTGCAGCATGAGTTTTACGACCCGAATGCTCTTCCTGATAGGCAACCCCAGTTTTTACTACTAAACTAAAATGCATAAGACTAGTACTGCTAGGTGGATGAGTAGTAAATACTCTAACCTGCATTCAAGTAAACAAGGCTGTCACATATAAGCAGATATAAGGCTTAATGAAATGGAACGAAAAAGAAATAAGGAGGAAGAGGGAATTTGACAATAAAATAAAAAGACAAAAAGAGAAAAGGCCAATTGCCTCCATATGATGGAGGATTTAAGCCCAGGACCTTTGTTGTGAGTCCAGCACAGTAACCACTACACCACCAGGCTGCTTGCGTTCAAATGTACTGGAGGCATATTTACAATTACAATTACCCAATTTATAGCTATCAACAAAAAAATATCATGCAAGTTATGTGTGAAGTAAAATTGATGAATGGGAAATTCTTGGCGAGATTTCCAAAACCCTGACACAACTTTCTGCATCATAACATCCCCATTCTTCATAACAGGTGGTGAGGAGGCGCCTCATGGTGGACATTACATCCCTGCTGGAGCCGCGACCCCCTGACAAGGTTCTCACCCTCCTGCTGAGGCCCGCAGAGGAGACCCAGGCCTGGCAATTCCTTTCATCTTGCATCAAGGCAAGTCTTAACAACTCCACATAATGTTCTGACACTTCCTCCACATAATGTTCTGACACATTCATTACTATTATTATTAATTACTTGAGTCTGAGATTTGTCTCAAAATAGATTTTTCAAATAAATCAGACAGTTAAAAATCTGGTAACCTAATATTACCCCAAACCCATGGGCTCAAGTTTCGTCTTACAAATAAATTTCGTCCATAATTCATAGAAAACAATCACATGACATTTACCTCATCAAAGTGACCGCCTCCCTCCCCCCCAGGTGACACACACGGGCAGCAAGGGGCCGGCGCTGAATGGCTCCGGCACCATCAAGAAAACCCTCACAAGAACCAAGCCACTCTACTTCTCAAAGAACGGAAACGCACACAGAATCTAAGTCTCCATAGTGGTGCCCCATAGATGTTGCTCCCCCAGAAAGTATTTATCACTGTACCTGATAGATGTTTATGAAGTATACAATATGATAATCCCATCAGCCTATCTCATCCTTCCTCCTATCAGTGCCAATAACACTGAGGCCTCATTTCCTGCACTTAGCTATTCTAATGAAACTTGTAAAAAAACTACTCAACAAAGCATCCAAAAAAAGAGATGACAAAATAAGAAAAAACAATACTGTACCCTAGCCTGATCAAAGCCTAGCAGATATTTGGGGAGGCGGTAGCAGAGTGGTTAGCGTCTCCGAGTGACGTTCTCGGTGACCATAGTTCGATCCCCGATGAGAACCAAAATCCACTTTAAATATTTCTGCACCGTCGAGTGGCCTAAGAACACCCACATCTAATATACTATAGGAGTAGCCGTGTGTCTGTGTGTCTGTTTTGGGTAGCCGAAACTGTAAATTCAATTTTGATGAGTAGGCTCAAAAAATCGCAAATAAATCGTAGGTGGCAAGCACCTTGGTCCCATGTCGATTGAATAATTTTGAAGTGGGGTTTTGGGCTAAAAACACTTTTCAGAGATTAGATTACAGGAATGAACTCTGCGGTAACGTCTTGCCACATTCCACAAACTCGGTAGACTCATGGACTTACGTTTGTGTGCGTGCGAGTGTGTGTGTGTTGGAATCACACGGAACACAAAGTGTTGGAATCACACGGAACACAAAGTGTTGGAATCACACGGAACACAAAGTGTTGGAATCACACGGAACACATAGGGTTGGAATCACACGGAACACAGTGTTGGAATCACACGGAACACATAGGGTTGGAATCACACGGAGCACATAGGGTTGGAATCACACGGAACACATAGGGTTGGAATCACACGGAACACATAGGGTTGGAATCACACGGAACACATAGGGTTGGAATCACACGGAGCACATAGGGTTGGAATCACACGGAACACATAGGGTTGGAATCACACGGAACACATAGGGTTGGAATCACACGGAAACATAGGGTTGGAATCACACGGAACACATAGGGTTGGAATCACACGGAACACATAGGGTTGGAATCACACGGAACACATAGGGTTGGAATCACACGGAACACAAAGGGTTGGAATCACACGGAACACAAAGGGTTGGAATCACACGGAACACAAAGGGTTGGAATCACACGGTAAACACAAGGTTGGAATCACACGGAACACAAGGGTTGGAATCACACGGTAAACACAAGGGTTGGAATCACACGGAACACAAAGGGTTGGAATCACACGGAACACAAAGGGTTGGAATCACACGGAACACAAAGGGTTGGAATCACACGGAACACAAAGGGTTGGAATCACACGGAACACAAAGGGTTGGAATCACACGGAACGTGGTCTACCCCGAAGCACTTTGACCAGTGACCAACGACAGCAACAACACGATTGGAGTTTGCAATCACATGTTGTCTAATATATACTACTACTACAACATCAATACATGGGTCCGAAGGGCCCACAAGCACTTGTGCTGCCTATAACTCTACCTGTGATTGTGAGTGCATCGGAGGAAACATGGGGGTGGCATGAGCCTCTAATCACAGGCATCACTATAAAAATCCTGCCTGCGCACCACGGGCGAGGGCCAGCCATCACAGCCCTCAAGTGAACCTCCAGAGTCTACCACCTAAGCCCTGGGTCACCACTGCCTAAAGGCGCTATAGACCAAGATGTAAAAAAAAGAAGAAAAAAACAGACAAAGGTACTTACCATAACACTTCAGCCATTTTGGGATGGTTTGCATCATTAATTATGTTGGGAACATTTCCCACAACTTCTTGCTGAACCTGAAACAAACAGAAATTTACCTCAATACCACAAAATGTACAAGCAACAGGAATAATGTCACCCATTCCTACTTAAGAATATGTTTGATTCCCATTAAACAGCAAGCACTGATGTATGAATATCACCTTCCTGGAACTGCATCTAAGACAAAGAGCAACAAATCTACTAAAACAGGTAAAAAACAAATAATAATAATAATGCAAGAAGTACAATAACAACAAGTGATGCTACTTCATAATTGCTTAAGCAGCCTGAAAATTGTCAGTCTAGTACTAATGACTATCATGCTGAATACAGGCAATTTAGTGTTAATAGTGTATGAGTGAATTTAATACAAGTGACCCTAACCCAAAGCACTATGTTAAAACCAAGGTTATCTATCCATGACCAGATCCATCATCACGTAAGCTCTTAGTTGTTACGATCCATGTCAAGAGTCAATGGAGTCTTAACACAAGTACCACCAGGGAAACACAAATCAATCCTTACTAACTTTGAAATATAGAAAAGGAAGATACTTGAATACAGTAACACAAAGAAGTACAGCTTTCCTCATGTAAGTATAGACACTTGGAATGAAGTAGAAGAGGTGATAGTGGCAAGAAGTCTGCATCAAAGAGAGTCTAGATAAATATAGATACAGAGACAGGACCACACCAGTATACCTTACATCCCATACCTATTCTGCACTCTTAGAAAGAAGTAGAGTAAGGGGAGATCTGATAGAAGTGTTAAATGGGTGAAAGGTTTCAACAGAAGGGATATAAATAAGGTCCTTAGAGTCATGGAACAAGTTACAAGAAGTAACAAATGGTTTCAAGCTAAATAAGGTCAGATTTAGGAAAGATATAGGAAAAATTGGTTTACTAAGAAGGTAGTAGAGGAGTGGAACAAACTCAGCAAGCATAAGTGCAAGGACAGTAGATATTTTTAAGAAAAGGTTAGATATATTTATGGATGAAGACAACAGATGGTAGGTGTTAGGTGCACAGGAGCTGCCTTGAGTAGGTCAACTGGCCTCTTGCAGCCTCTTATTTTCTTATGTTCTATTCTCTGCTAGGTAAACATGGGCTATAGCATGAAAAGAGACAAGCACAAATTGTTTTCCACCCAACATATATCCTATAATCCTACACGCTACACCTCATGATAAAGATTATACAGCCCTTCATTGCCTTCCTCTTAAAACATAACAATGAGTGGTCTTACCTTGAGAGGAGAACCTTCAATGATTTCCACAATCTTGGTAGTCAATGTGTCAGAATCAACGATGTAGTCGAGCCATTTCAAGTTGGCTAATATCAGATTTGGTATATTAGCTGCATTGCTTCCCCTGTGAAATAAAAGGCATAAAGCTTAGAAACCAATGCATGATATTAAATTTAGTTTTCTATGTTTTATATTTTAGTGCTGCAGGCCTGTCATTCTAAAATATGCAGTAGATACCAATGATATAATCTTTCTTTACCTATGACTGCACTTTCACATGATCTACCTACAAATACAGGGCCATACACTATAATTCTTTTCATACAATAATCATTGGCCTATCAAGCACACGTCACATAAACATCACATTGAAACTTGACACACATTAGCTGTTACTAAGATAGTGAATGACTATGATGCATGTACAACCAGTCACTCATCCAAAAAAGTTATGCATTTCAAAACTTAAATTTAACATATGCAACCTGCACGTATAATAACATAAGAAAATAAGAAAGCTACAAGAGGCCGCGAGACCTACATGTGGTAGTTCCTGTTAGTAGGTAGTAACTAGTAACACTACCTACATCCACCTTTCATCCGCATCCATGAAACTGTCTAGCCTCCTATTAAAGCTCCCTATTGACTACGCACTAACTACCTGACGACTGAGTCCATTCCACTTATTTACCACCCTATTTGTGAACCAGTTTTTCCTTATTTCCCCATAATCAATGAAAAAAAAAAAATTGTAAACACTGTCAGTCGCAGCTGCTTTTGCTACTCACTCATCATCATGTGCAGCTTCCAGTAGTTTCTCAGTCAGCAGCTGTATGAGGCATGGCTGGAGCTCTTCAATGTTGAGGCACAAGCGGACGAGGGAGTCCTGGTGGCCACCCCGGGCAGTCTCACAGTCATTCACAGTCTGTGGGAAAGCATGACATTTCTCCTGATTTTGTGATTCTTGATAGGGAAGATACGACAAAGCAAATTAACCTCAACGATGCTCAATAACACAATGAAGCTTACCAAAAACTCAGTGGAAAAGTCAGAGCATAAAATTGAACTCAAAAGGAAGTTGATTAAACCTAAAGAGTATGGTCAACTATTCTACATCCAAAGTTACTAAACCATGAAATAGACTACATAGCAAATTAATCTCAACAATCCTCAATAAAAAAACTGTGGAAAAATCAGAGTATTAAATTGAACTCAAAAAGAAGTTTGATTGATTGATTGTAATGCCTAAAAAGAAAGGGGGAAATGTGCCAGACATCCGAGGTCATACGGAACTATGGCAAAGCATAAAAATGGGAGGGGTTAGAGAGAAAGAGTGAAACGGTGAGGGAAGGGGAAAGGAACGGATATACAATAACACAATGAAGCTTAACTAAAAACTCTGTGGAAAAATCAGAGAATTAAATTGAACTCAAAAAGAAGTTGATTAACCTAAAGAGTACTGGTCAGCTATTCTACATCAAAGTTACTAAACCATGAAATAGATAAGCCTAAGGTAAGTCTTTTCCTTCAGATAAGATAAGTTACTACCGTCACTAACACTACAGTCGCCACTGCACTAATGTCGCCAGGCAATTTTTCAGGCGAATATTACAAATTTTAGCATCACTACAGACTTAAATGTGCCACTGAAGACACGTACATAATATGAGCTACTGTGTATGCCTCTTTAACCCCTTGAGACCCAGAGCATAATTTTCATTGTAATTTGACTACCATTACACAATTTTCATGAATATAACCAATATTTTATAGATATGACCTGTTTAGTATCCTTGTCCACGAGCTAATTTGGTATATTAAGTTACTTTTTCGCAATTTTATGGCTAACAACAGACGATTTCATATAGCAAAGGAAAGATTTGGGTGTGAAGGAGTTAATGGCACATACAAATCTGTAGTGATGATAAAATTTGTTTGTAATATATGGCGCCTGGCGACATTAGTGCAGTGACGACTATAGTGTTATTGACGGTACAGCCCTGCATCGTCCCAGCACCTGAGTGTACAGCAGGGACCACTTGAGCCTCAGGGGGTCTTCAATGTGGTCTTCCAGTCCTCTCACAAATTTTTCAGCAATTTCAGGCAGACGATAGACGGAATGAGACTTCAGGTTGTATAATAAGTCCTTATGGAAAACAGCCTGATCACAATCTGAAAATATTGTTAACCATCAATTATGAATACATGTAAAAAATATCTCCTGATTATTCAAACAAACTAATAATCTTTACTGAATCTACCACTTCAAAAGGTTCTTCATAAGTATGTTGGAAAATGATTCATTATTGTTTTAACAAATAAAGGATTTCTTAAAGCACTTCAATCGATTGTGAACTTTTTTTCATACATATGTATATAAGGCCTTCTCCCAAACCTACAGGGTGGCACCAACACAGAGCAGCTAACTCACAGGAAATGCTTAATACATTATTTACAAATCCTAAAAAGAAAAAAAATAAGAACAGAAAACTGATAAATTTTTACATAAATACAGCAAAAACCTGAGATTTCACTGAAACTTTACAATTCTACACAAACTATCAAATTGTATCACAGTCATACAGATAATAAATGCAAGAACAATAGTATACACCTTGCTATATGCATGCACACTAATGATATAAAATGCCTTTCCCTCTTTGTTCTTATGGAGTAAGGAAAAGATTGGCACACACAAGTACAGCTGCCATGTCTTTATAACAGTAATTATAGGCCTGATGCAGCTACACTCTTACTATATTCCATGAAAGTCCTACATTCATGATTCTCAAGAAGCCTATTTGATCAAACTGTTCTGACATAGAAGGCACATATACATTTTTTTTTTTACATCACAAAGGACTGGCCAAGGGCACAAAAAAAAAAAGAGGTAACACAAAGCCCGTGTGCAGTCCCTATAAAGAAGACAGTAAGAGAATAAAGAAAGGGGGTGGGCCAATTTAGTTCTAGAAATAAACATAATATGTACAGTATACCTAAAAACATTCTCCCACATACGTACTCAGCAGGTTGGGCTGGTCTCCCTTGCGCATGATGTAGCCCGCCTTGTTCACCAGCTCTCCAAACAGCGAGTCCACTTTGAGCACATCGCTTTTGTTTGCATCCTTGTTTGACACTGTTTTCTTCTTCCTCTGGCTGCTCAGAATCAGTTCCTCGCTGTCCTCCGAATTCAGAATGCTGCGTTTCTTCCTGGGCGGCATGGTGCTGTGAAAAGACAGATGAACATTGCTTACAAAACCAACCATGAATCAATAAACTACATCTAATCAATGTGTATGTGTAGTAGATAAAAGAAAAGGAGCTTAACAAGTAAATTGCTTTAAGGTTCCAGCAAGATTAAATTTCCATATAATCTACAAGCGTTTTGCATTTGGATGGGTGAATTTTGGATTCCTAGCATCCTGCAAATTTATTGACAACATTTTTTTCTGGTATATTTTTATGTACTGGTACTTTTTAGTTATATATAATTTTGTTGTTTGGGAAACTCACTTTTTTTCTTATTTTTGTAAAGGAGCCTATCCTAAACAAGCAATTCTATGGAAGAAATATAATAAAAAAAACTAAATATAGTGAATATATTTCTAATTAAGCCTAACCTCACGTCTAACCTAAGCCAGAGGGGCTAGTGCTTTGGCCAAGAAACAATTGTCAGATCATCAAAAAACATGGTAAACATGTAATTTCGGACAAAACTCCCAATCACCTTTTACTCTTTCCCTCTAGCCAACAAGCATGAAGGCCTGGTGGGAACCTGGGCTTTATGGGTGGGGGAAGCAGATGCAACTGATTTATGGCCCCCACAATACCTAAATCTAACCTGACATCATAATCTCTTCTAACCAGGGGGCTTCATCCTTCTGGACCCTCCATAGAACACTCTAGGGCCTAGGCAGATGGTCAATGATTTTTTTGTTTTGTTTGAGCCTATAGCGCCTTTAGGCTTTTATCTTCCTTGAGGGCTAAGGTGGTTGGCCCTGCATGTTCTTACTAGAGGGCTGTGATGGAGTCTTTGCCTGTGGTGGTGAAGGCTGGGTTTTTTTGTGTAACCTGTGCTGATTTACTTGCACTCTACTAATAAAACTTGAGAAAGCTAAAATTACAGACAACACATCCTCCGTCAAAGTGGCCATTGTACAACTGAGGTGACATGACTCCTCCAAACTGTTTGCCAGTTTTGTGAGACGGGTTTTGGCTTGATTGGCCAAAAAAAAAATAAGGCGATTATCCATTATTAGTAGAAAGGAAAGTAATGCAATAAAACGTCACATTCACTACCGTCTCAGTGACCATGCGCCTTACCCATAACAGACAAATGAATGCACGTGGAAAGGCAACGGCATCTAGATTGAAGCTGGAAAACTACACCTTTTCACTCAAATTAAAACAACTGAACTTCAAATTAAAACAACTGAACTTCAAATTAAAACAAGTGATCTTAAATTAAAAAACTGAAGTTTAAATTAAAACAACTGAAGTTTGAATTAAAACAACTGAAGTTTATATTAAAACAACTGAAGTTAAAATAAAAATAACTGAACTTCAAATTAAAATAACTGATCTTCAAATTAAAATAATTGAATTTCAAATTAAGAGAAAAAATTCAGTTTTATTATATTTTGAAATTAATTTGTTTTATTTTGAAGTTCTGTTGTTCTAATTTGAAGTGAAAAGGTGTATTATGAAAACCCCCAGAAAAGTAACATATTTCTTCCTGCAAACTTTCTCTTATCTTTACCAGAGTGCTGCCAGCAAAGGGAAGAGAGGGAAAAAATTATTTATGAAAAGATATACCATTCTTTTAAATATTTTTACACAGCATACTACGTAGATAAAGCAACACAGGATGAAGTAACGTATAGCTATTCCGTGTATGTTAGTACACATAATGTAGTTATACACAAGAAAACAAAAGTTACATTTTTGGCACTCAAAAATTTGTTGGCATTCAAAAAAATTTGGTAGTCCCGAATTTTTTTGGCACTCAATTTTTTTGGCACTCAAAAAATTTTGGCCCTGGAAAAATTTTGGCACTCAAAATATTTTGGCACAAATTTTTGGCCCTCAAAAAATTTTGACTCAACATTTGGCACGCAAATTTTGTTGGCACAAAAAAAAAATAGCACTAATTTTTTTTGGCACTCAAAAATTATTTTGGCACTCAACATTTTGGCACTAATTTTTTGGGGCACTCAACATTTTTTTTGGCATTAAAAATGTTTTGGTACTCAACATTTTTTGGCACTCAAAATGTTTTGCCACTCTTTAAAAAAAATTGGCAGCAAAATATTTTGGCACTAAATTTTTTTTGACACTAAAAAATTTGGTACTCGAAAAATTTAAGCACTCAAAAATTTTGGGCACTCAACATTTTTTGGCACTCAAAAATGTTTGCCACTCTTTAAAAATGTTTGTCCCTCAAAATGTTTTGTCCCTCAAAAAATTTTGGCACTAATTTTTGTCCCTCAAATTTCTTTGGCACTCAACATTTTTTGGCACGCAAATATTTTGGCACTAAATTTTTTTTGGCACTCAACATTTTTTGGCACTCAAAAAATGTTGGCACTCGAACAATTCTGGCAGTCAAAAAATTTAGACACAAAATTTTTTTGCATAATTTTTTGCCACTTAATTTCTTTTGGCACTCAAAATGTTTTGGTCCTCTTATTTTTTTTGGCACTCTCCAAAAAATGTTGGCACTCAAAATATTTTGGTCCTCAATTTCTTTCGGCACTCTAAAATTTTTGGCCCTCAAATTTTTTGGCCCTCAAATTTTTTGGCACGCAATTTTTTTGGCACAAATTTTTTGGCACTTAAAAATTGTTGGCACTAAAAAATCTAACATTTTTGAATGGCAAAAAAATGTTGAGTGCTAAAAATGTAACTTTTGTTTTCTTTTGTATAACTACAGTATGTGTACTAACATACACGGAATAGCTATACGTTACTTCATCCTGTGTTGCTTTATCTACGTAGTATGCTGTGTAAAAATATTTAAAAGAATGGTATATCTTTTCATAAATAATTTTTTCCCTCTCTTCCCTTTGCTGGCAGCACTCTGGTAAAGATAAGAGAAAGTTTGCAGGAAGAAATATGTTACTTTTCTGGGGGTTTTCATAATACACCTTTTCACTTCAAATTAGAACAACAGAACTTCAAAATAAAACAAGTGAATTTCAAAATATAATAAAAACTTTTTTTCTTAATTTGAAATTCAATTATTTTAATTTGATGTTCAGTTATTTTAATTTTAAGTTCAGTTATTTTAATTTAAACTTCAGTTTTTTAATATAAACTTCAGTTGTTTTAATTCAAACTTCAGTTGTTTTAATCTAAACTTCAGTTGTTTTAATTTGATTAACTTGTTTTAATTTGAAGTTCAGTTGTTTTAATTTGAAGTTCAGTTGTTTTAATTTGATGTTCATTTGTTTAAATTTGAAGTTCAGTTGTTTTAATTTGAGAGTGAAAAGGTGTAATAAATATCTTTGAAATAGATTTTTGATATTATTTATTCCCCCCTGATAAAATGGATTTATGGTACTGTTGTCGAACTGAAATTGTCATCATAACACCAACCAAGAACTCTCGTGGATTGTGGAACACTCATCGACATGGAAATTTTCAATGATAGTTCCACTTGCAATAGATAAAAGGAAGAATAAAGGGTATTTAATTATTGGACATATTTTTCGCTTGTCTCAAATTACTGTAAAACTACAGTTTAATACAATACCGTACATGGACATTGGATATGTTACCTGACCTAACTGACCCCCCCCCCGTTCACTAATCTAACCTGGACATTGGTTACATAACTTAACCTAACTGTTCAAGGTATTGCTGGTTATTTAATCCCTGAATGTAGAAACACGGGTACAAGCTAATTAAATATATATATTGGGTACTGTAATATCAAGATCAAGAACTGAAACTGTCTTAGAACATAGGAACACTCGTTGACGTGAAAAATTGGAACACTTATCGACAGCGACGAGCATTTCGGTAAACAAAAGTTCCAGGTACCGTAAAATGGGGTTAGAAAATACTCCATATATGTAATGAGATGAAAATGGTCCGGTTGCTTAAAACCACCGATCATATAAGCACATCAAAATCATATCAGATAAAACCTTGCCCTAAACATACCATGATAAGCTTATCTTCAGTAGACACAGAGAGCTTTGTAATACAAGAACCATAGTGACTCCATAAGAAAGCATCAACACGGGAAAAAATACCGGTAAATTTCCAGATGAACACCGAACTTCCTTTGGTGGACGAAACTATTTTTTTCTGATAAGTTTTGATGTGTTTTGAAGTAATCTGCTAGCCGTTTCTGTCACAAATAATAATATTATTATTATTATTATTATTATTATTATTTTTTTTTTTTTTTTTTTTTTTTTTTTTTTTTGGCAACAAATATGACAAAAAAATAAAATAATTGAACCTAACCGAACTTTTACTTAACCTAACCTAACCTAACCTATACCTAACCTTTACCCTATACCTAACCTAACCTTAACCTAACTATAAAAATAAAAAAATATATTTGAGACAGAAACGGTTAGCAGATTCATTCAACACATCAAAACTCACCAGAAAAAAAGTTTCGTCCACCAAAGTGACTTCGGTGTTCATCTGGAATAACACCAAAATCCTCCATCAATAACCACAACGGTAGTATGTACGGTATACCATCGCCGTGTTAATAGCTGCAAGTTACTACATGAGCATTTTTGTCAACCAAGATAAAGCAAATTACCTTTCAAATCTCACACACGCCGAAGATATTCTGGCCTTGGAGTATGTTGTGTTGTCGTTTAGGGCTGCGAGGATCCCGTGAGGAACACTACGAGGCCTGCCTGTGGTGGTGCCCTATGGTGCAATCATAGGCGCAGGTCTTCTTCAGAAAGACAAACTTGGTTCTCGGTGTTGTTTAGGGCTGCGAAGATCCGTTGAGGAATCATATGAGCCCTGGTGATGTCCTATGATGCTATCACATCACAGGCGTGGTAGTTGATAAGGCTTCTTCAGGAAGACAGTCAGACACGTTCCCGCCTTGTTTTGTTTACACAGTGACAATCCAGGGGGCGGGGGAAAGAAGTCTTGAGCTTGAGTTGAGAGTCATAATCAGTCATTGATTCACCCGGTATAAAAGGAGAACCGAAGAGGAATTGGAACGATTGTACTGTAACTATGATGATGGTGATGAGATATGATTGAAAGGGGATCATAAGGCGAATTTTGGTGAAGAAGCCGTAAGAAGCCGGCTTCTTACCGACTTCTCTCTCGTTTGCGTGCCTCGCCAGAACGGGTGACAGTTGCCAGCTTCTTGTCGGGGCTCGCCCGCTCGGCGATCACAGCTGATAGCTGTAAACAAAACAACCACACAATGACGATTGATTGATTGATTTAATGCAAAAAAAAGGTGAATGTGCACACAATGACGAATTGTCATCTTCAACTCATATCCAACCACATCTTCTCTCATAAACATACTGAATTAAACGCAATGCTAGTCATTTCCACAATATATAGCTACCTATCGGCTGCTCTACCGTAGATAACACTATAGTCGCCAGTCACTTGCCACTGCACTAATGTCGCCAGGCACAATATATTACGAATTTTAGCATCACTACTGATTTGTATGTGCCACTGAAGACGCATCCACAGTAGTTTATATTATGTACATCACACTACCGTACATGTCTTCAGTGGCACATAAAAGTCTGTAGGGATGCTAAAATTCGTAATATATTGTGCCTGGCGACATTAGTGGAGTGGCAATTGACTCGACTATATAGTGTTATCTACGGTACCTTGTATATTCTTATACGTGGTCTTAAGGTAAGTCCATGCTTTTGAATTACATCTGTGTGTTTACTTGTGTCCTGTTATCTGTAATTACATTATTTCTACGACGATGTTCACTCTATTACTAGTTCCGCACATGTCCCGCTGTTTTGCGAAATATTGTCAAGGCGCGAAATCCTGTAAACCTCCATTCATCGCTCTTATTTCACTGGTTTTACAGGTTAACTGCTGCCCTGATACATGTTACAGACAACATCGAGTCACTAGCTTCCCATGAGAAAACTTACAAATAATAATAGTTACTCAAAAGCTTAAATTATCCACGTCAAAAACAGTCAGGAGTATGGTTTTTATCATGTATTATTTTATCAACTATTATTACTTGTAAGTGTTCTCATGGGAAGCTAGTGACTCATGTTGCCTGTAACGTGTATCGGGGCAGCAGTTAAGCTGTACAATTAGTGAAATACGATAGATGAATGGAAGGGTCTACAGGATTTTGAACTGATAAGATTTCGCGCAACACCGCCACGTGTTGTTTTTCTCTGACGTCACGTATCGTGACGTATGAAGCGGAGAGAAGCCGTGATAAGCGGGGCCCAGGGCTCGCTTCTTCCGGCTTCTTACGGCTTGCCCAGCTGGGCCAATCCGTAAGAAGCCGGCTTCTTAAAAGTGCCTCGCGTTAACAGAAAACGCAAGCTGCAAGAAGCCGGCTTATTACGGCTTCTTCACCAAAATTCGCCTATAGGGGGATAATGTGTTCAATAGATATAAGTCGAGGAGGCTAATCAACTTTAGCGACCACGCACGAAAGTGGGAAGAGCATGAAAAGGACCATTTCCCGAGAGAATGTCCACAGTATACAAACCAAGGATAATATACAAGTAATAAGGTAATAATACCTCTATATATAATGCTTGGTACAAACCGTGGCATAATACAGTTACCGTAGATAATAGTTAAGTGGCCAGGACAACTTTTTTTTCTGTTTACAGACGTGTGGTGGCGTTAATACTTACATTTCTACATCCATGATTTCAGGAAAGTTAGAAGGGGCTATCTGGAGAGTCTGTGTCATTTTGTGTCTTCATCTGTGTCATAGTATGAAATTACAAAAATATCTACAAAGTGGCTATCAACAGTAGAGTCGCCATCTAGTGTTTATTTACTGAGTGTCGTACCGCTGTCGTCGTCGCCCGAAAAAAAAATGCGTAGCGAAATTTGAAACCGTATATACTCGCAGATACAAAGCATAAAACAACGCTGTAACAGGGTAGATTATACAGTCATGATATAAACTACTGTGTATCATCTTCAGTGGCACATAAAAATCAGTGGTGATGCTATAATTCGTAATATTTGGCGCCTGGCGACATCACTGCAGGTGGCGACTTTACTGTTATCTACGGTACTTTAATAGGTTTCTGTTATAAGAGAAGGGATAAATTGAGTCTGGAAATCCCCATTCCCTTTCATCAATATTACAACAGTGAAATCAACCAAAATG
>JACEEZ010003421.1:135000-165000 GCA_016584305.1 Chionoecetes opilio
ACGCTACTGTTTTTTCAGCAAATTTTCTCCCAACTTCATGTGAAAAAAATCATACTCATATCCCGGTTTCCGCATAATGATAGCAAATTTGTTTTTGATCAGGTAAATGACGTAGATTTATCCCATCGTCCCTCCATCCTTCTCCATTGTTTTCTAGCTTTCCCAGCGTCGCTCGAAACACAATTTCCACAGACAACCCTGCCTTCCGCGGCTTTCCCTTCTGCATATTGATGAGCAGTCGTGCCTCCGGGTGCCACGGGCGAAGAGCGAGGGACGAGGAAGTCTACGGTCAGTGATCTTCAAAAGCCCGTAAATACGAGGCAGTAGCCTACATCTATTGGTCTCCCTCGTGTGGTCCATCGGTCACTGGCGATAAGGGTCCTTTGTGTCCTTCTGCTTGCCAATACATGACGATTCCTTTTTCTTTACCCCCCCTCTCCCTCTCTCTCTCTCTCTCTCTCTCTCTCTCTCTCTCTCTCTCTCTCTCTCTCTCTCTCTCTCTCTCTCTCTCTCTCTCTCTCTCTCTTCTCTCTCTCTCTCTTCTTTTTTTCTCTCTCTCTCTCTCTCTCTCTCTCTCTCTCTCTCTCTCTCTCTCTCTCTCTCTCTCTCTCTCTCTCTCTCTCTCTCTCTCTCTCTCTCTCTCTCTCTCTCTCTCTCTCTCTCTCTCTCTCTCTCTCTCTCCTCTCTCTCTCTCTCTCTTTCTTTCTCTTCTCTCTCTCTCTCTCTTTATTTCTCTCTCTCTGTCTCTCACTATTTACCTCACTATTTCTCTCTCTCTATACTTTATCTCTCTACTTCTCTCTCTCTCTCTCTATTTCTCTCTATTTTTCTCTCTCTCTCTCTCTCTCTCTCTCTCTCTCTCTCTCTCTCTCTCTCTCTCTCTCTCTCTCTCTCTCTCTCTCTCTCTCTCTCTCTCTCTCTCTCTCTCTCTCTCACCCTCCTCCAGGGTGTTTGGAGTATTGAGGCCCGAGTATTCTTCCACACGGAGGAATCTGACGCAAGGGGAATCACGAAGGTGCACAGACTTGGAGAAAACTAAGTAATTCATGTAAACTAAGAAGAGGGAAGAAGAGAAATCCATAGCGATAAAATATTAAACTTGGAAAGTCAAATCAGCGAAGTAAGTAAATCCTGTATTCTCCAGAGCAGGCTATGGAAGGCAGAGGATGAATACAATGCAGGAGTGAGGTGAATTATGTAAAGAAATGAACTGTAAAAGTGGGATAAAAGGTCGTTGTTAACCCCTTGAAACCCAGAATGTATAATTTCAATTGTAATTTGGGTATCATTAGACGATTTTTAGTTAATATAAGCAATGTTTTAATAAATATGACTTGTTTAGTATCCTTGTCCGATAGTTAATTTGGTATATTAAGTTACTTTTTCGATATTTTATGGCTAATAACAGACGATTTTATATAGCAAAGGAAAGATCTGGGCGTGAAGGGGTTAATAGCATGTCAGGGAAAAATGTATATCACGAAGGAAAGGAAAAGTGAGGTGAAGTAACAGGAGGAAAAATAACCAAGATGACGAGTAAAGGTGAAGGAGGGAGGCAGTACACTGATTGCAATAAAGAGGATAAAGTATTTGGACGTATTAATGATTTTCTTATCATAGTCTTTTTAATTACATTGTTCAAAGTGAAGAGATTTAAGGACAGTGTATTCGATGTAGTGTTTCCTTGATATGATAAAGCATTAGTCCTACACTGTAGATATATAATAATTGTGTCATTTGGATACTGATTATATTTCTTAGTATTAAAGCTTCTGTTAGGATGTCGAGGCTGCCGGTCATAGCGAGACGAAAAAAGGTAATCTAGTCAAAAAGAAAAGAACAAATATCCTCCACAAAAGCAACACAAAGATAACCACCGATCCTTCTGATGAATTACGTTCCGCCAAAATTTCAGCAAAACACTGAAGTTGATTACTTGACTGTGATGGTAAAAACTCACACCAACTTGATTGCCTTCCCTTCCTCCTTCTCTCTCCCCCAAACACCTCCCGCCTTCCTTCGTCCTGTCAATCCTGCCACTTTCCTTTCCCCATTTATAGTATTCAACACTAATAGTTGAGGGATATCTGTCTGGTGTTCTTGGAGATCAAGGGCATTAAAGCATCCTTTCCCCTCTTCCTTCTTCTCCTCCTCGTTCTTCTTCTCTTCCTCGTTATTCTCCTCCTCCTCATCTTCCTCCTCTTTCCCCCTTTAGGGAGACATTGAATGAAGAGAGTGAGTGAAGGCAGAACATGGTTAAGAGAGAAAGGAAAAGAAATAAGGAAATGAGGGAGGAGGAAGGAAAAGCGTTCACGCCTTAATAAGAGAGAGAGAGAGAGAGAGAGAGAGAGAGAGAGAGAGAGAGAGAGAGAGAGAGAGAGAGAGAGAGAGAGAGAGAGACATACAGTCCAGTTATCTATGCTACTCCTCCAACCACAACTCCTGTTTCTTTTAATCTCAACTACAAGCCTCCAAGTCAACTATAAGGTTCCAAGCACTTAACTCCAAGCTGATTTGGGGAGATCCTTAATATTGCGTGGTAGCATGAAAGTCACACCCTGCATGCCATCAGGAATATCCTTTGACTCTCATTGCTATGAAGCAAATCAGAGTAAAAAAGATCATCGTCGTCATCAGCGTGGCTTTGGTGTGTGCGTGGTGCGTGGCCAAGGCGCGGAGCTCCGAGGCCCGCGCGCAGGCCCTCAGGGTGCAGGCCCTTCAAGGCGAGGCCGAGGCGTTGCTCAGCACGGCGGAAGTCAGGCTGTACAGGCACGCGGCCGCCCTGCCAGGTCTGCACAGGCTGAGGCTGGGCTCCTGCACGCCGCCCTCCGCCATGCTCCGGCTCGTGCCCTTCGTGGGAGAAGTGTAGTTCGCCATTCGCTTTCGTGAATACGAGGATTGCATGACGAGTCTGTTGCAAAGGCTGCAGCTGATTCGTGTGTGTGTGTGTGTGTCGTGTATGGCGGAGGTCGGCGCGGTGGTGGCCCTGCTGTGGCTGCTGGTGCGCCGCCGTCACCAGGCACAGGCAGGCGAGCTGCCCTCCTTCCCGACGGAGGATGAATCGGAATGTGTTCACACACGTGATCCATTAGAACACGTGCCATTCCTCGACGGGGAACAGTTACGCCAGCTGGACACGGAGGACCAGCTTGCGTAGGGCGGCTTCGGGGCCGTGAGGCAGGTGGTGTACGAGGGCAGGGACGCCGTGGTCAAGGAACTCTTAAACACGACCGCCCTCGAGGCCCTGCAAGACGAGGCTCGCGTGCTGGCGGAGCTGAACGGCGCCGGGGGAGCGCCGCGCCTCCTTGCCCTGTGCTGTGACCCCCCCGCGCTCGTGCAGGAGTTCGTGGGTGAGATCTACGCGCACTACTTAATGGCGTGCACGGTAGACGGTTGTTTGACGTCCCTGGCGAGCCTGTGTTGCCGCCTGGCGGGGGTCCACGCCAAGGGTTACGTTCACAACGACCTCAAGGTGAACAACATCACGTTCACCGGCAGTGTGGCCGAGCCGGTCTTTCATGTGATTGACTTTGGGTTGTGTTGTCGCGTCGGCGAGGCCATTATGGAGGAACCCGCTGCCAACGACGACCTCGAAGCGAGTTCCTGTGCCGGCGACGCCAGGGACGAGGACAAGGAGGGAGCCACGCCGTGGATGGCTCCTGAGGTGTAGCAAGGGAAGCCAGCGTTGCCCTCGGGGGACGTGTACAGCCTGGGCTTCATGGTGTACGAGCTTCTGCAGTACTGTCAGCACGCCTTCCTGATGGCGCCCCTCAGGCAGATTGCTGACGCCTGCACCGCCAAGGATCCCAGGCGCCGCCCCGCCCTCGCGCCCTTGGCTCTGGCCTTCCTGCAGGTCAAGACGCGGCTCACCAACGACCAGCTGAGCCAAGACTTGACGAGCGAGGAGTGGCTAATGCAACAAATGGCAATGAAGAATGATGATGAGTGAGCAATAAATCATGAAGAGGGAAAATAAAAAACTCACTGAGAAAAAGAACTATAAGCTTCGTTCAATAATTTGCATTATGACTTTTATATCTTTACCAATAATTTGAGAACAATAACGTCTGATAGCCTTCTGTTTCCTCCTCTTTTTCCTTACCTTCGTATCCGAATTACTTCCTTTTTTTACCTTTTCTTTTAACCATATTCTTCATCGTCTTCCTCCTCCTCCTCTTTCTATGGTGTCATCATGAGTAAACAACCCATCCCATAAACAACCTCAGTTGGCCTAAACATTCGATTGCTGTTTGCTTTTCTATTCTATTCCTTTGCATTCCCTCTCCTCTTCCTCTACCTGCCTTTCTAATCACACCTATACGTCGACTTCTTCCATAGATTGCCGTGAATACCCTGAACGTTCCTTACCCATCACAGACATTATTTTCCATCACTACATCCTGCTCTCTATTTCTTCTCTCTTTCCCTATACCTAAATTTTCCTTTCTTCCCTCTTTTCTGTGACCTTTATTTTCGTCCACTCCCATCACTTGGAGTTCTTTTTTCTCTCGTCCTTTTCTATGACTGAAACCTCATTTTTTCCCAAATCCATCACTTTGTTTGCCTGTCTGTCGGTCGGTCTGAATGTACTGGGAATGTTTGCAGTACTTTTTTGTTCTTCTCTCTCTCTCTCTCTCTCTCTCTCTCTCTCTCTCTCTCTCTCTCTCTCTCTCTCTCTCTCTCTCTCTCTCTCTCTCTCTCTCTCTCTCTCTCTCTCTCTCTCTCTCTCTCTTTCTCTCTCTCTCTACCAATCTACAAATTAATACCATTTTTTATCCTATGTGCACAGAAATCTTCCTTTTTCCTTCATACACCACCGTCACTACTCTTCACGCCTCAGTTCCTCCCACTCTCCCTCTCCCTCTGCCTTCTCCAGCCCTTCCCTTGTTCCTGCCGCTCACACACGCATCACAAGGGCCCTGTTACACCCTCCTCTCACCTCTCCCTTCTATACCCTACTACACGTTCCCTCTCCTGATGTTGATTAATCCCGAAGGTGAAATTGAATAGTAGACCGTTTTCACCCTTGATCACCTGCAGGTTTTCTTAATTAATATTCAGGTAAAATACTTCCTTCATTTGGTCGGATTAAATTAGTACTCTACCAAATTGTTTACTGATAGAGAAAAGTGTTAAAAGGGAAATTAATTGCTTATTACTAACCTGAGGTGCTTTTTGTTTATTATTCTAACATAAGGATAGAGTATAATGCAGCAGTAGGAGCAGAACTATCTCGCATTATTCTGGGCACGTTTCGTTCCTGTCCAACAAAAAGGACTTGAGAGTTTGTGTTGCGAAGGGAAATAGTTGGTTCAGTTGCTTTTGTTGTGGCTGAGTTGTTGTTGTAGTAGTAGTTGTTGTTGTTGTTGTTGGTGTTGTTATTGGTGGTGGTGGTGGTGGAGGTGGTGGTACTTATGTTGTTGTTGCTGATCTGTTGTTGTTGTTGTTTTGTGGTGGTGGTGGTGTTGTTATTGGTGTTGGTGGTGAGGGTGGAGGTGGTGGTACTTATGTTGTTGTTGTTTTTGTTGTTGTTTTGTTGTGGTGGTGATGGTGGTGGTGATTGTATTGAAGATGGTGTTTGTGTTTGTGGTAGTTTTATTCCTAGTACTTGTTTACATATGATCGAAAAATACAAGAATTAGACATGTATTTAAGCCCAATACCTTATGTATGTGTGTGTGTATGTGTGCATGTGTGTGTGTGTGTGTGTGTGTGTGTGTGTGTGTGTGTGTGTGTGTGTGTATGTGTGTGTAATATATGTGTGTGTGTGTGTGTGTGTGTGTGTGTGTGTGGGAGACCACTCAGCACCACACGGCAACGCTGCCAGACACAGGTTATCAAGGAAGCCTATGCGCTTTTCTGACATTGACAGGGAACTTTTTGAGAATAGTGTTGTTGATGTGAATATAGATGTTGACAACGATGATGATTTTGATGGTTTAGCCAATATGATATCCATGAGCTCTACAGTTGCGCTGTCGGAGTAAGAGCCATGACCAGGATATAGAAGTCAGGATGATCATTTAGGTAAATGGGAGAGGTTGTTACAGGACAAAGATGATGTTAGAGTGTGCGAGCCATAGACTGGAGAGGTAATTTTGATGTGTCAAAATATGGAAAGAGGTGTCACCCGGAGATGAAGATTTTAAGACACACCTTTGAGAGAATACTTAACTCCCCACATGTCCCACCCAACGAGGAAGTAAGCACAGAGGTCAGCATACCAGTGTTAGATAGCCCCATTTCACCTGCAGAAATTTTTGATCAAGTCAAGAATATGAAGCCAGACAAAGCCTGCGGGCCGGACGGAATATCGCCTGGTATATTTTCGCTGTTGCCTGTACACCTGTTTTTTGACTATTGTTACCCTATTCAACAGAGTTTTCATGAGTGGTCAGTATCCTTTATCATGGACCAGGGCAAAGATTTTTACCATCTTTAAGAAAGGGGACAGGATAAACCCAGATAATTATCGGGAATTAGTGTTACTAACTCCATCACCAAGCTGTACGACATGGTCCTCTGTCATAGACTAGGCCAGTGGTTTAAGCGTGTCGGGAGCAGGCCGGAGCACAACAAAAGCGAGGATGCCTGGAACATATTGTTACGTTACGGCTACTCACTGACTCCGCAAGGAGGAAGAAAAACAAGTTATTCGTGTCTTTCATTGATTTTTCGAAGGCATATGACGTAATGCCAAGACAAAAGTTGTTTATGACTCTGAAGCGTCTAGGTTTGTGGAATGATGATGCTTGCAGCTATAGTTGCCATGTACCGCGTCACGGAAAGTATTTTAGGCTGTGCAGTTGTCACCACCACCGTCGGAGTAAGGCAAGGTCTGTCCACATCTTGTCTCCTATTTATATTATATGTAGACGAGTTGTAAAAATGATGAGAGATAATTGTAGTCCTGAGACATTTATAGAATGGCTGCACATATTGTTGTATATGGATGATGCGGTGATACTTGCTACGACCAGGGACAACATGTTAAGAAGTTTTTGTATATTAAAGGAATTTTGTGATGAATATGGAATGAAGATAAATATAGGTAAAACTAAGTTTTTCGTGATAAACGGTCAAGCAGGGGACGCCGAGCCGCTGCGCGTGGACGGGTTAGTGGTGGAGCCCTGCAGCAGCTACGTGTATCTGGGGACTCCCTTCACGTGTGACGGTTCGGTGTCATCTGCTGTGAAATACATGCACAAACAAGTTATGTCATGTTTTAAAATTTGTCTCATTATTCGAAAAAACAATGACATTCCTTTTATTGTAAAACGTCGTTTGTTCGATGCTGCCCTTATGTCGTCTTTACTGTATGGCTGTGAGTCTTGGGTAGGCGCTGACGTGAAACCTATCATTAAGTTGTACAATTGGGCCATGAAGGAGTTGTTAGGGGTAAGGAGAGCCACTACCAATAATGTTGTTATGTCTGAGTTAGGATACCCCTCGCTGCCTGACCTTCTAAGACACAAACAACACAAGTTTTATCATAGTATGTGGTCAGAGAGACTAACATGAACGATGACCCTTTGTCTTTCGCTCTTAAGTATGTTATGTCTTTAAATACCCCGGTTGGAAACTTGTGGCCCACATGACACACAATAATGTCCCTCACATGTCCTCTATGTTGTATAATGTACATAATACAATTGCTAACTCTGAGGCAACAAGATGCAATGTATATAAAAAATTACCCTGAATTTAAAGTACATGACATTTATGAAAAGAAACATGTAATTAACGATCTACATAGGATGTCGTTTACAACGTTTTCGAGTCTGTGGTCATAGTTTTAGTAGTGGAAACGGGACGCTGGAACAGGCGCGGACGTGGTCGCCTTCCTCTCGAGGAGCGCCTGTGTGTATGTGGTGACATACAAACAGAACAACATGTGGTAGAGGTGTGCCCCATAACACACACATTAGAAACCTTTACAGATTTAATACTGTTCATGACGTATTCTCTAATTTCAGTGATGTAGTAACATGCAAAATTATTCATGAAGTTTTAAATAGTTATACTTAAAAATGCATGTGTGTGTGTGTGTGTTGTGGTGTGTGTGTGTGTGTGTGTGTGTGTGTGTGTGTGTGTGTCTATGTTGTGCATGTGTGTGTGTGTGTGTGTGTGTGTGTGTGTGTGTGTGTGTGTGTGTGTGTGTGTGTGTGTCTATGTGTGTGCATGTGTGTGTGTGTGTGGTGTGTGTGTGTGTTGTGTGGTGTGTGTTGTGTGTGTGTGTGTATGTGTGTGTGTGTGTGTGCATGTGTGCTGTGTGTGTGTGGTGTGTGTGTGTGTGTGTGTGTGTGTGTGTGTGTGTGTGTGGGTGTGTGTGTGTGTGTGTGTGTGTGTGTGTGTGTGTGTGTGTGTGTTGTGTGTGTGTGTGTGTGTGTGTGTGTGTGTGGTGTGTGTGTGTGTGTGTGTGTGGCGCGCGCGCGCTCTCCATACCTATCCTACGTAAATCAAGCATCATTGAAAAAATCGCCAACAAACTTGAAGCAATTATTCATCACGTAACTAAGTTCCGCTAATTACTTTCTGGTTTTGATGAATCTGATATCGATCAAACGTGAACGAAAAGCCATGATTTTAATGAGATAACTTGGGTTTGTCCTGAGATATGTTTTTCTCTCATGCCATTAATCCTTTTGAAATATGTGGGAGATAAAGGATAAAAAAAAGAACCCATTTATGGCATCCAAGGTAAGAATGTTAATTACTCAGGTATCTCCCATAGGTCAGGGGCGTCGCGGTTATGACTGGCGGTGCTGAGGAGGATCTATAGAGGAATATCTTAATGGAAATTCTTAAGGGTAGGCCAGTTTTTTTATGTACATTTCAACGTTACTTTCATGTTTTCTTATACATATGATATTTGTAGCTTAAATAAGAAAAGATAGTCATGCTATTTATATTATTACTATTAGTATTATCATTATTATTATTATTATTATCATTACTATTGTTATTGTTTCTAATATTATTGTTATCATTATCACCATTATTAGCATTACTATATCATTATTGTGTCATTGTTATTACTATTATCATTATTATTATTGTCATCATTATCACTATCATTATCAATTTGTCACGATCATCATTTGCATCACTAGCAGATGTTACCCGTAATAAGTATGATGCTTTGGAAGAAAAGCCGAATGGCTCTGTACACGTAACACCGTGTTTATGATCTCTCTCTCTTTCTTTCTCTCTCTTTCTCTCTCTCTCTCTCTTCTATATCCCTTGAGAGAGAGAGAGAGAGAGAGAGAGAGAGAGAGAGAGAGAGAGAGGAAAAGAGAGAGAAAAGAGAGAAGAGAGAAGAGAGAGAGAAGAGAGAGAGAGAGAGAGAGAGAGAGAGAGAGAGAGAGAGAGAGAGAGAGAGAGAGAGAGAGAGAGAGAGAGAAAAAAAAAAAAAATTGAATGTAAAATTAACTCCTGTGCCAGGTAAGTATGCCCCGATGGACGGACATTCAGTGAACTATAGTAAGAAACTCTGCGGTAACGTTTTGCCATGTTTCACTAACTCTGGCGACTTTTATGCAATGTTATCATATTATTATTATTATTATTATCATTATTATTATTATTATCATCATCATTATCTCCATTATTATTGTTGTTGTTATTATTATTATTCCTGTTATTATCATTATTGCTATTATTATTAATATCATTATTATTGTTATCAAAATTACAATTTTGATCATAATTACATAATTATTATTACTAGCACTCTCTCTCTCCCCCCTCTCTCTCTCTCTCTCTCTCTCTCTCTCTCTCTCTCTCTCTCTCTCTCTCTCTGAATTTGGTTGAAATTGGGACAGAAATGTGATTGACAAGTTAACAGACTCCACCACGCACTGCCACCACCACTACCACCACCAACATCACCACCACTACCACCACCACCACTACCACCACCATCACTACCACCACCACCACCACTACCACCACCACTACCACCACCACCACCACTACCACCACCACATCACCACCACTACCACCACCACCCCCACCCCACCACCAACATCACCACCACTACCACCACCACCACTACCACCACCATCACCACCACCACCCCACACCACCACCACCACCACTACCCCCCCCCCATCACCCCCCCCCCCACCCCCACCACCAACACCACCATCACCACCACCACCACCAACACCACTATCACCACCACCACCACCACCCCCTACCACTACAACCACCACCACCACCACCACACACCACCCCCCACCACCCACTACCACCACCACCACCACCACTACCACCACCATCACCCCCCCCCCCCCCCCACCCCCCACCCTACCCCCACACCCCACCCCCCCCCACCCCCACCCCCACCACCACCACCATCCACCACACCACCACCACCACCACCATCACCCCACCACCACCTCCACCCCCCACCACCACCACCACCACCACCATCACCACCACCACCACCACCACCCCCCACCCCCACCACTAACCCCCCCCCCCACCACCACCCACCACACCCACCACCACCACCACCACCACCACCACCACTACCACCACCATCACCCCCCCCCCCCCCCCACCCCCCCCCACCACCAACACCACCATCACCAACCACCACCACCAAACACCACTACCCACCACCACCACCACCACCACCACTACCACTACAACCAACCCCCACCACCACCACCCACCATCATCACCACCCCCCCCCACCACCACCACCATCACCACCACCACCACCACCAACCACCCACCCCCAACCCCCACCACACCACCACCACCACCACCCCCACCACCACCACCACCACCACCACCATCACCACCACCACCACCACCACCACCACCCCACCACCACCACCACCACCACCACCACCACCACCACCACCACCACCACCACCACCACCACACCACCACCACCACCCTCACCCACCACCCACCACCACACCACCACCACCACCACCACCCCACCACCACCACACACCACCACCCCACCACCACCACCACCACCCACCACCACCACCACCCCTACCACCACCACACACCACCACCCACCACACCACCCACACACCACTCAACCACACCACCACCAACACCACCACCATCACCCCCACCACCACTACACGGCTATGTCATTGATCAATCTACCGCCCTGACGACATCCCCACGTGCACCGCAAGGAAAGTTACGACCAGGTGAATTAAGCCTAGGTAGAAAGGTTAATTAAAAAAATACTTAACCTCGGGACTCTCTCATCCTCTCTCCATCTACTCTCTCTCGTCTCGGCTCACTCTCTCTCTCTCTCTCTCGTCTCTCTCTCTCTCTCTCTCTCTCTCTCTCTTCTCTCTTCTCTCTCTCTCTCTCTTCTCTCTCTTCTCATCTTTCTCTCTCGATCTCTCTACTCTCTCTCTCTCCTCCTCTCTTCTCTCTCTTCTCTCTCTTTCTCCTTTTTTTCTCACTCTCTCTCTCTCTCTCTTCTCTTCTCTCTCCTCTCTCTCATTCTCTCTCTCTCTCTCTCACTCACCTGATCTCTCTCTCTCTCTCTCTCTCTCTCCTCCTCCTCTCTCTCTCTCTCCTCTCTCTCTCTCTCTGTCTCTCTCTCTTTCTCTCTCTCTCTCTTCCCCAGAACTTTTTGAATATTTCTTTTTTTTTTAACCTCAGGAGAAGAGTGAGAGAGAGTTTATTGTGGTTCATGAGGTGCATATCGTAACGACTGTTGTGTCTTTATACCTTACATACTAATACCCACAAAGATACCAGGAAATAATGCATGACTAAGATTCACACAACAAAAAAAGACTTAATAATCACATAACTACTCATTGTGTTTGGTTAATACTCACAGCAATTTGGGTATATCTTTAAACACTATCCATGCAGGTATAACACAGTACTTGACTGGTTGTAGGAATCGAAATAAAGGTTAATTATCATGCTTATTAAAGACTAGAGGTTAGAATGGTGTAGACGTTCGTGTGTGGTTGAAGCAGACGGTAAAAAACAAAGCCGAGAGAGAGATAAAAAAGAAAGAAATGAAAACCCCAGGCACTGAATATTAAAACATAACATAAACCACCTTATGTGTGGGTGTGCGCGTTTGGGTTGTGCGTGTGTGTGTGGGTGTGTGGGTGTGTGGGTGTGTGTGTGTGGGTTGGCCGTTTTTGTGTGGGTGTGTGTGTGTGTGTGTCTCTATTTTTCGTGTGTGTTTGTGTGTCTTCCTTTGAGAATAGATCTGTCGGTGTTAATAGCTTGGCAGGCCAAGAAATATTATATGCAAAATGAGCGGTAAATATAAAGGCTCGAAAGCCATCACGAGGCGGCTACGAGACAGTGTTGACGTGAAACGTGACAATGGTTGGATCTTACTGACTACCTGTACGGACACGAGAGAGAGAGAAGGAAGAGAGAGAGAGAAGAGAGAGATGAGAGTAGAGGGAGAGAGAGAGGAGAGAGTGATGAATGGAGAGAGAGAGAGAGACTGATCGAGAGAGATGAGAGAGACGAGAGGAGAGAGAGAGAGAGAGGGAGAGGGAGAGGTGAGAGGGGGATGACGGGAGAGAGGGAAGAGGTGAGAGAGAGAAGAGAGAGAGAGAGAGAGCAGAGAGGAGGAGAGGAGAGAGAGAATGAGATGAGAAGGCGTATAGAGAGAGACGATGAGAGAATGAGCGAAGAGAGGAGAGCGAGAGGGAGAGAAGAGGAGGAGAGAGAGAGTAGTGAAGGGGAGAGACAGAGGAGGAGAGAGAGAGAGGAGAGAGAGAAGAGGAGAGCAAAGCCAATAGAATAGAAAAGCAAACAGCAATCGAATGTTTAGGCCAACTGAGGTTGTTTGTGGGATGGGTTGTTTACTCATGATGACACCATAGAAAGAGGAGGAGGAGGAAGACGATGAAGAATATGGTTAAAAGAAAAGTAAAAAAAGGAAGGTAATTAGGATACGAAGGTAAGGAAAAAGAGGAGGAAACAGAAAGGCTAATCAGATGTTATGTTCTCAATTATGGTAAAGATATAAAAGTCATAATGCAAAAATTTATTGGAACGAAGGCTTATAGTTTTTTTTTCTCAGTGAGTTTTTTATATTTTCCATATCATGATTTATTGACACTCATATCATTCGTCATTGCCTTTGTGCATTAGCCACTCCTCGCTGTCAAGGCTTGGCTCAGATGGTCGTTGGTGAGGCAGCGTCCCATGACCTGCAGGAAGGCCAGAGCCAAGGTGCGCGAGGGCGGGGCGGCGCATGGGATCCTTGGCGAGTTGCAGGCGTCAGCAATCTGCCTGAGGGGCGGCCATCAGGAAGGCGTGCTGACAGTACTGACAGAGAAAGCCTCGCTACACCATGACGCCAGGCGTTACACGTCCCCCGAGGCAAACGCTGGCGTCCTCGCTACACCTCAGGAGCCATCCACGGGCGTGGCTCCCTCCTTGTCCTCGTCCATGGCCAGTCGCTCGGCACAGGAACTCGCTTCGAGGTGTCGTTGGCAGCGGGTTCCTCCATAATGGCCCTCCCCCGCCGATCGCGACCAACACAACCAAAAGCAATCACATGAAAGACCGGCTAGCCACACGCCGGTGAACGTGATGTTGTTTCACCTTGAGGTCGTTCGTGACGTAACCCTTGGCGTGGACCCCCGCCAGGCGGGCAACAACAGGATCAGCCAGGGGACGTCAAACAACCGTATCTACCGTGAACGCCATTAAGTAGTGTGCGATAGATCTCACCCACGAACCCTGACGAGCGCGGGGGGGTGCAGCACAGGGCAAGGAGGCGCGGCGCTCCCCCGGCGCCGGATTCAGCTCCGCCAGCACGCGAGCCTCGTATTGCAGTGGCCTCGAGGGCGGTCGTTTTTGTTAAGAGTCCTTGACCACGGCCGTCCTGCCCTCGTATAACATCACCTGCCTCACGGCCCCGAAGCCGGCCCTACGCAAGCTGGTCCTCCGGTCCAGCTGGCTAAACTTGTACCACCGTCGAAGAATGGCACGTGATCTCTAATGATTCACGTGTCAGTGAACACATTACGATTAATAACCGTCGGGAAGGAGGGCAGCTCGCTGCCTGTATGCCTTGGACGCCGGCGGAGCACCAGCAGCACAGCGGGCCACCACCGCGCCGACACCGCAATACCCCACGACACACACACACCACACACGAATCAGCTGCAGCCTTTGCAACAGGAATCGTTCATGCAACCTAGTATTCACCGAAAGCGAAGGCGAACTCCACTTCTCCACGAAAGGGCACGAGCCGGAGCATGGCGGAGGGCGGCGTTTGCAGGAGCCCAGCCTCAGCCTGTGCAGACCTGGCAGGGAGCCGGTGCCTGTACAGCCCTGACTTCCGCCGTGCTGAGCACGCCTCGGCCTCGCCTTGAAGGGAATGCACCCTGAGGCCTGCGCGCGGGCTCGGAGCTCCGCGCCTTAGCCACGCACCACGCACCAAACCCAAGCCACGCTGTATGACGACGATGATTTTTTTTTTTTTACCTGATTTTGCTTCATAGCAATGAGAGTCAAGGATATCTGATGGCATGCCAGGGTGTGACTCTTTCATGTACCACGCAAATAAGGATCTCCCCAAATCAGCTTGGAGTTAAGTGGCTTGGAACCTTATAGTTGACTTGGAGGATTGTAGTGAGATTAAAAGAAACAGGAGTTGTGGTTGGAGAGTAGCAGAGTGATAAACTGTATACGGGTACTTCTCATCTCTCTCTATCTAGCACTCTCACTTTCCGTTCGTTTCCTCTCTCTCTCTCTCTCGCTAGCGCTTTCCTCTCTTTCCTCTCTCTCTCTCTGCTCTCTACTCTCTCTCACTCTCTCTCATCTCTCTCTCTCTCTCTCTCTCTGTTTTTAAGGTGTGAAGCTCTTCCTTCCTCCTCCCTCCATTTTCTTATTTCTTTTCCTTTCTCTCTTAACCATGTTCTGCCTTCACTCACTTCTTCATTCAATGTCTCACTAAAGGAGAAAGAGGAGGAAGCATGAGGAGGAGGAGAATAACGAGGAAGAGAGGAAGAGAACGCGCGGGGAGAAGAAAGGAAGAGGGGTAAAGGATGCTTTAATGCCCCTTGATCTCCAAGAACACCAGACAGGAGTATCCTCTCAACTATTAGTGTGAATACTAAAATGGGAGAAAGGAAAGTGCAGGGATGACAGGACGAAGGAAGGCGGAGGGTTTGGGGAGAGAGAAGGAGGAGGCGAACACGTTTTTTTATTGCCCCATTAAGTTTGCCTGTGTGAGTTTTTACCTATCACAGTAAAGGTAAATCACTTACTTCGTGTTGCTGAAATTTTGGCGGAACGTACTTTCATCAGAAGGATCGGGGTTATCTTTGTGTTGCTTTTGTGGAGGATATTTGTTGTCTTTCTTTTGATAGAATTTACCCTTTTTTCGTCTCGCTATGACGGCAGCCTCGACATCTAACAGAAGCTTTACTACTAAGAAAGATAATCAGTAATCCAAATGACACAATTATATATATCTACAGTGTAAGACTACTGCTGATCCATATCAAGGGATAACACTTAAATCGGATCACACTGTCCTAAAGCTTCTTCACTTTGAACAATGTCATAAAAAAGACCCATGATAAGAAAATCATTAAACGTTCCAAATACTTTATACTCTTTATTGCAATCAGTGTAATGGCCTCCTCCTTAACCTTTACTCGTCATCTTGGTATTTTCCTCCTGTTACTTCACCTCACTTTCTTTCCTTCGTGATATACATTTTTACCCTGGACATGACTATTAAACCCTTCACGCCCAGATCTTTCCTTTGCTATATAAAAATCGTGTTATTAGCCATAAAATTACGAAAAAGTAAAATTATACCAAATAACTACTCGGAACAATGTGGATACCAGAACGATTCTATATTTTATTAAACATTGCTATATGCTACTAAAAAAATCTGTCTAATGATACCCCAAAATACAAGTGAAATATACCATCTCTGGGGTTTCAAGGGTAGTTAACAACGAACCTGTTATCACTTTACATTTCATTTCTTTACATAAATTCACCCTCACTCCTGATTGTATTCACCTCGCCTTCAATAGCCCTGCTCTGGAGAATACAGGATTTACTTACTGTGTTCGGATTTGACTTCAAAGTTTAATATTTTTCGCTAGGATTTTCATTTTCCCTCTTTCTAGTTTACATGAATTACTAGTTTTCTCCAAGTCTGTGCACCTTTCGTGATTACCCTTGCGTCAGAATTCCTCCGTGGGAAGAATACTCGGGCCTTCAATACTCCAAAACAACCTGAGGAGAGTGAGAGAGAGAGAGAGAGGAGAGAGAGAGATGAGAGAGAGAGAGAGAGAGGAAGAGAGAGAAGAGAGAGAGAGAGACGAGAGAGAGAGGAGAGAGGAGAGAGAATGAGAGAGAGAGAGAAGAGAGACGAAGAGCGAGAGACGAGAGCGAGTAGAGAGAGAGAGAGATGAGAGGACGAGAGCAGAGAGAGACGTGAGAGAGAGAGAGAGAGAGGAGGAGCGAGAGAGTGAGAGAGAGGACGAGAGACTACTTAATCACCTTCCCTTCCTTTCATTCTCTCTCTAAGGTGCCAGGGCTTCATAATGTCAAAAGACCGCGCTAGGGTACACAACAACAACAACAACAACAACAACAACAACAACAACAACAACAACAACCACAACAATAACACACAGACCTAAGTGTTACAAAGGGACCACAAAGACATCAATCAATATCGACAAAAAAATAAATAAATACATAGCAAAGACAACCAATGACGTCACCAAGAGTCGACCTCGGGATTGGCTACAAGAACAACCCTGTGTCCTGATTGGGTCATGAAGCAGTGACTGTGTTAAAGAGACTCTGACACACACACACACACACACACACACACAGACGGTCCTCAATTGAGTGTGGATAAACTAATATTCCATTCCACTCTCCCAATTTTTTTCTCTAACTGTCACTCTTTGCCAGTCTGTCTGTCTCTATCTGTCTATCTTTCTATTTCTTTTTCTGTCCCCATGTCCTTTTGTTTTCTGAATTTCAACACGGATGTTCAACACATCTCACTTTTTTCCCATCTCTCTCTCTCTCTCTCTCTCTCTCTCTCTCTCTCTCTCTCTCTCTCTCTCTCTCTCTCTCTCTCTCTCTCTCTCTCTCTCTCTCTCTCTCTCCCTCTCTACCTACCGAGAGAGAAAAAATATGAATGGTGCTTCCCTTACTTTTTTTTTCTTTTTGCCCTAATCATACAGGTTCGGGGGGGGGGGGAGAAGGTACAGGGCTCTTAGATAATTACCATAATCTTCCCTTTAAGCCATGGATGTAACAGCTTGGCGGTAGCGGGCCATTACGCCTTTCAGAAACTAATTGTTATCTCCGAAACACTATTACGAAAAATATACAATTACGTGCATTTTTCAGGCGGAAAGTTGAGTGGAGATGGTGGGATGGAATGTGATATGGAGAGTTGCGAGACGGGGAGGAGGAGGAGGAATACAAAGGAATACAAAGGAAACACAAACAACAACAGACCGATAGGTCCTTACAAGACTGTTTGCGTTAACTACACTACACTAACTAGATAATAAGAGAGAAAGGATAGGAAGTAGAAGGCTCCTCCCCACCCACCCATCCCTCCAGCCGAAGCTGGCCGGAAAAGAAGTGATACCATGCAATATAGAAAAACTGCATGGAATTTGTGAGGAAAGTTGAAAGCTGTAATCTATGGCTAACTACTACTAGTTTGTGGGGGTAGGTTTAGTGCTTGATAGATAGGTCATGTTATGTGTGTTTTGTAATGGTGTGAACACAGTGTGGAGGTTCAAAGGGTGGTGCGGCAGCCTTGCCTGGCGCTTTCTTGGGAGGCAGCAGTCAATCAGGCCCCAGCTCCGTTCAATCCACTGCGGATTGTGTACTTTCCATGTAGGACGCCGTACACTTCAATGCCTCCTGCAGCAGTGACCCCTGGTACCTTAAATCCCGATGGTGGTCACTAACTGTCAGGACCCTAACTGAACCACAGCCCGTCACAGGTCGAGAGTAGTAGTGGTAACCGTTAACTCGGGGCTATCTGTGTGTGTTATGAGGTCTAATGTAGTGTTGGTGTAGGCTCAGTGTGGAAGTTCAGGGGTGGTGCGGCAGCCTTGCCTGGCGCTTTCTTGGGAGGCAGCAGTCAATCAGGCCCCAGCTCCGTTTCAATCCACTGCGGTAGTGCACTTTCCAAGTAGGACGCCGTGCACTTCAATGCCCCCTGCAGCAGTGACCCCTGGTATATAAATCCCGATGGTGGTCACTAACTGACAGGGCCCTTACTGAACCACAGCCCGTCACAGGTCAAAAGTTGTAGTAGTGACCGTTTAGGAGGAGGAAGAGGAAGAGGAGGAGGAGGAGGAGGAATACATAGGAATACATAGGAATAACAGACACCAGGAGACCTATTGGTCCATAACTAGGGTATCTGTTGTACTACATACTACTAACTATCAACCACATGTAAGAGGACAGTTGGAAAATGATACCTTGTCCCTAAAGAAGATAGGAACATGGAAGTTTCGTAGTGAAGAATGATAGGATATGAAATATGCTAACTACAACTACCACTAACACTAATCGATCCAGGGGACTATATTATGAATTCGCAGGGCAATATCAATACCCATTTACTTTACAGTGCGCGTCAAGTCTGTTTTTAAATGTAGTTAATGTGCTGGAGGAGGAGGAGGAGGAGGAGGAGGAGGAGCTAGGAGGAGGGCGGATAATGAGCAGGTAGACGTAAGGGTCGGAAACAATAAAAGAAAAGTTCTAACTCGACACTTGATTTTGAGAAAGTGATGAATACTTGACTAAAGATAATCAAATTTTCTACCTCTATTATCTTCTATCTATCTATCTATCTATCTATCTATCTATCTATCTATCTGTACTATCTATCTAGTCTATCTACTGATCTTCTTTCTATCTATCTATCTATCTATCTAATCTATCTATCTTCTGTCTGTCTGTCTGTCTGTCTGTCTGTCTGTCTGTCTATCTATCTGATCTATCTATCTATCTATCTATCTATCTATCTATCTATAAACACTGATCATGCCTCTTCTTATTTTGTTTCAGGTGAATTTTATGTTGTGGTGTTAAAGACTATGATACTTAGCTAAAGAAATAATGTCATTTTCTCCACATGAACGAAATAATGATGAAGATCGTTCTGTTTTCTTTACGATCTGGTTCTATTTTCTCTTGTGCATTGACCCTTGCCTTCTCGAGCCCTTGTGTTCCATGTCCAACACTATATATAGCATCACTGATCCAGCAAGTCGGGAAAGCGGGGGAGGAGAAACGTGATCTTATTGTAGAACGTAAGGACGAGGAGGCGAACACCCGACAAGCCTTGATCCTGGCAGAGATTTGTGGTCACTCGGAAAAAAAATGCATCATTATAAATTTTCAAGTGAGCGAGATGAAGACTTTATTTTTGGCTGTTGGATGACGATTTGAGGTGAAATTGGAGGTTCATTATGATAGAATAAGAGATATAAAGACGAGTTGTAAGAACACCGAACGGAAATGCGGAAGAAGTAACAAGGTGGAGGGTCAGGGTTGGAGGGAGTGGAGTGGAGTGGAGTGGAGTGGAGTGGAGTGGAGTGGAGTGGAGTGAGTGAGTGAGTGAGGGAGGGAGGGAGGGAGGGAGGGAGGGAGGGAGAGAGGGAGGGAGGGAGGGTCAGAGTGGAAGGGAGGGATGAAGGGAGGGAGGGAGGGAAGGAGGGTGGGAAGGAAAGTCAGAGTGGAAGGGAGGAATGAAGGGAGGGAGGGAGGGAAGGAGACGGAGGGAGTGAGAGATTTAGGAAAGGAGAGACATGGTGACCGATGTGCAGCCGGCTTACCTCTAAATCATCGCTGACGAAAAAGAAAATAGGAGAGTGGTCAAAAAGGGAGGTGCGTTGCAATGCTTCAACGGGGTTATGTCCTCCCGAACTAAATTGACCCACCCTCATTTCTTTATTCTCTTACTGTCTTCTTTACAGGGACTGACAACTAAGCGGCCTTTTTTTTACCTCTTTTTTGTGTGCCCTTGACCAGTCCTTTGTGATGTAAAAAAGAAAGAAAAAAAAAGAGGATTGTGGGGACTGCAACCTGTCCCCTCACTCCCCTCACTGGCACTGGACATTATTTTTGTATCAATTCGTCCCCTTGAGCAGCAGTCTGTGTGAGGAGGGAATATTTGTTCAGGTTTTTTGCTTGCTTGTGTCTTATATTGTAATTATAAAGGGTAAAAGTTTTTGATTATTTACGTGGCGTACCTGGTAGGGTCATTTGGGTCCGTGGTGGATTAACTGCCTAAGTGGGATTGGGGAAGGGGTATCGATTTCCCTTCCCTGATACATTCTTGAAAAAAGTTACTTCTGAAGGGCACGATGGCTATTACTGTAGATTATAGCTTTCACTTTTTTCACTCACTTTTTTAGAACAACAGACTAATTATATTATCTAAGATTTCAACGTGGTTTATATCTTTGAAATTTATTGCTCCGAAATTATAACCATTAGTCTGATTACGACTTATAGACTTTTTTTTATTTAAATGTTTTTTTTTTTTTTTTTTTTTTTTTTTTTTTTACATCACAAAGAACTGGCCAAGGCCACAAAAAAAATGGGTAACACAAAGCTCGCTTAGTTGCCAGTCCCTATAAAGAAGACAGTAAGAGAATAATATAAAAAAAGAGGGGTGAGCCAATTTAGTTCGGGAGGTGTCTTGTTACTCTTCTTTTGAAAAGATTTAAGTCATAGGAAAGTGGAAAAATAGAAACAGGAAGAGAGTTCCAGAGTTTACCAGTGAAAGGGATGAAAGAGTAAAGATACTGATTAACTCTTGCATTAGGAAGATAGACAGAATAGGGATGAGAATGAGTAGAAAGTCTTGTGCAGCGAGGCCGCGGGAGTGGGGGAGGCATGCAGTTAGCAAGTTCAGAAGAGCAGTGAGCATGAAAATAACGGTAGAAGAGAGCAAGAGAAGCAACATTGCGGCGGTGATTTAAAGATTGAAGACAGTCAGTCAGAGGAGAGGAGTTGATGAGACGAAAAGCTTTTGACTCAACCCTGTTTAGGAGAGCTGTATGAGTGGATCCTCCCCAAACATGTGAGACATACTCCATACATGGGCGGATAAGGCCCCTGTAGAGAGCAAGCAATTGGGAGGGAGAAAAAAAAGGACGCAGACGCCACAAGACACCTAACTTCTTAGAAGCTGTTTTAGCAAGAGATGAAATGTGAGATTTCCAGTTCAGATTTTTAGTAAAAGATAGTCCAAGAATGTTCATTGTAAAAGAAGGAGACAGTTGAGTGTCATTGAAGAAGAGGGGATAGTTATCTGGTAGGTTTTGTCGAGTAGATAGGTGAAGAAATTGGGTTTTTGAGGCATTGAACAAAACAAGGTTTGCTTTGCCCCAATCAGAAATTATAGACAGATCAGAAGTTAGGCGCTCGGTGGCATCACTCCGTGAATCACTTAGTTCCTGTTGAGTTGGACGTCTAATAAACGACGTTGAAAAATGCAGGGTAGAATCATCAGCGTAGGAGTGGATAGGGCTTTGAGTTAGACTTAGAAGATCATTAATGAATAATAGAAAGAGAGTGGGTGATAGGACAGAACCCTGGGGAACACCACTATTGATAGATTTAGGAGAAGAACAATGTCCGTCTACAGTAGCTGCAATAGAACGGTTTGAAAGGAAACTTAAGATGAAGGTACAGAAAGAAGGATAGAAACCGAATGAGGGTAGTTTGGAAATCAAAGATTTGTGCCAGACTCTATCAAAAGCTTTTGATATGTCAAGGGCAACAGCAAAAGTTTCACCGAAACCCCTAAAGGAGGATGACCAAGATTCAGTTAGGAAAGCTAGAAGATCGCCAGTAGATCGTCCTTTACGGAAACCGTACTGACGATCAGATAGAAGATTGTGAGCAGATAGATGCTTAAGAATCTTCTTATTAAGTATAGATTCAAAAACTTCAGAAAGGCAGGAAGTCAAAGCTATAGGACGGTAGTTTGAAGGATTAAAACGGTCACCCTTCTTAGGAACAGGTTGGATGTGAGCAAACTTCCAGCAAGAAGCAAAGGTGGAAGTAGATAGACAAAGACGGAAAAGTTTGACCAGGCAAGGTGCAAGCACAGAAGCACAGTTTTTGAGAACAATAGGGGGACTCCGTCAGGACCGTAAGCCTTCGAGGATCTAGGCCAGAAAGGGCAAAGAAAAACATCATTCCCAAGGATCTTAATGACAGGCATAATATAGTCAGAGGGTGGAGGAGAAGGAGGAACTAGCCCTTCATCAACCAGAGTGGAATTTTTAGCAAAGGTTTGAGCGAAGAGTTCAGCTTTAGAAGTAGATAAGACAGCTGTGGAGCCATCTGGGTGAAGCATAGGAGGGAAAGATGAAGAAAAAAATTTGTTAGAGATGTTATTAGCTAGATGCCAGAAGTCACGAGAGGAATTTGATTCAGAAAGATTTTGACATTTTCTATGAATGAAAGAGTTTTTGGTAAGTTGAAGTAAAGATTTGGCATGATTACGGGCAGAAATATAAAGGGCATGAGTTTCAGGAGATGGATGCTTATGGTACCGTTTGTGAGCCACCTCTCTATCTCGGACAGCATGAGAACAAGTAGAGTTAAACCAAGGTTGACGGGCTTTAGGATTAGAGAAAGTGTGTGGAATGTACGCCTCCATGCCAGAGACTATGACCTCAGTTATGCGCTCTGCACAAAGAGATGGGTCTTTGACATGGAAGCAGTAATCATTCCATGGAAAATCAGAGTAGTACTGCCTTAGGTTTTCCCACTTAGCTGAGTTGAAGTGCCAGAAGCACCTCCGATTAGGTGGGTCCCGAGACGGTACCGGAGCGATAGGACAGGTTACAGAAATAAGATTGTGATCGGAGGAACCCAACGGAGAGAATAGTTTCACAGAGTAAGCAGAAGGGTTAGTAGTTCGGAAAAGATCAAGAATGTTGGGCGTGTCTCCAAGGCGGTCAGGAATACGGGTAGGGTGCTGCACCAGCTGCTCTAGGTCTTGGAGGATAGAAAAGTTGTAGGCTTGTTCACCAGGTTGGTCAGTAAAAGAAGATGATAGCCAAAGCTGGTGGTGAACATTGAAGTTCCCAAGAATGGAAATTTCTGCTAAAGGAAAATTAGATGAGATGTGCTCCACTTTTGATGTTAAATAGTCGAAGAATTTTACATAGTCAGAGGAGTTAGGTGAGAGATATACAGCACAGATAAATTTAGTAAGAGAGTGACATTGAAGTCGAAGCCAGATGGTAGAAAATTCGGAAGATTCAAGGCCGTGGGCACGAGAGCAAGTGATGTCATTGCGCACATATACGCAACAGGCAGCTTTGGATTGAAAATGAGAATAGAGACAGTAAGAGGAGACAGAAAAATGGTCTGCTGTCAGTGCTCACAGACAACTGAGTGACTGCTCACCTTCTAATCAAATTGTTCACCTTCTCATTGAATCACTGGTACAGAGGGGCGGTATATCACACCATCTGTCTATTAAGGAGGTGAATGGGCTATGGGAACTACCAGTCGTGACCAGACAAACGATTATCCAAAATTTTGAAATGTTACTGTACAAAATTTCGATTCTCACGAGTAAGATCCCAACCACCCAACCAACAAGTATTTCACGATAGTTTCTTTCTAGTGACAGTGGTAATAGCGGCAAGGCCTCCTCGTCGCTGCCGCCTCAGGGAAAAGAGTCTGAGAGTCAGTTCAGAAAAAAAACCACTGGATCGTTTACTTTAAGTGTGAATAATTTGTCCTCGTCTTACATCTTCATGGGTTCAATTCTTCCTTCGTAGTCATTCACACACACAAAAACTTAAAACAATAGGCTACAACGTTTCCTTTTTGTGGACACGTTCTTAGGGGTATAAGGAAAATGTGGCCACAGATCCTTTTATCACTATGATTGGTATAAATGTGTTGCTGGTCATAAAAGTGATATGTATGTATGTGGACGCTCGTTTTTTTTCCACTTTCGTCTCCCATTCCTTTCCCCTTGGCCCCGTCCACCCTGAGCCCTCGGTCCAAGCCGCCCCGTATATCAATTTGTTGGCAGAGAGGATATATACATCGCGTTTTTGCGTCGCGATGCCTTGTGAGGATGTTCGAGAAAGTAGACATGCAAAGGGATGAAGGAAAGAAGTCTTGATATAGTTCTTATATTTCCTCGTGTTTTCATATCTTTCATCTATCTGCATTATTTTTATACACACCACACTCACAATCAAATATATGTCCCATTAATAACACAAAAAAACAAACAAAGAACTTAAGTTATATCTTCACTGAATTGTTTTTGAGTATCTTTTTCTCGTGCGTTTTTCAGAAATAAAATAAAAAATCACATCTTTTTTTTCTTCAAATTTTATTTCTTTAACCCATTCACGCCCAGAATTTTCCTTTGCTATATAAAATCGTCTGTTTTTAGCCACAAGATTACAAAAAGCAACTTAATATACCACATTTACTAGTGGACAAAGATACTAAACAGGTCATAATAAAAAAATGATCTAAAAAAATATTATTGGTTATATTCATTAAAATCGTCTAATGGCAGCCAAATTACTATGAAAATTACGTTCTGGGCCTCAAGGGGTTAACAACAACAACAACAAAAACCTTAAATTATATCTTACCTGAAATGTTTTTTAAGAATTTTTTTTTGAGAGCACGCTTTTCAGAAATATAACAAAATCCCATTGTTTTTTTCTTTTTCAAAATTTCCTTCTTTAATGTCGTGATGGGTAGCCACTTGCTCTCCTCCCGCGATCCATAACTTTTCACAAACTCCATCTCATTCCAATATTTTTTTCCCTCGCCTCCCAGAATCTTTTAACCAGTTTTCCTTTCGGTTTTCCATTTACTCACTTTTTTCCTCGTCTTTTTCTCGCGTATTTGTCGTGTTCCAGTTTGACCTCACGTGGGTTCTGAGTTTATTTTCTCTCCACTCGTCGCTTCTCTTCTCCGTTATCCCAGGTCCACTTTTCTTCGGTCTATTTGCATGGATATTCTCGTCTCTCTCTCTCTCTCTCTCTCTCTCTCTCTCTCTCTCTCTCTCTCTCTCTCTCTCTCTCTCTCTCTCTCTCTCTCTCTCTCTCTCTCTAAGTCTCCCTTCCTATCTCTAGCTCCTTTCCTCACCTTCCTATATACACATTTATCGTTTATTCGCTTTATCTAGTCCTCTCCCCGTCCCTTCACCGTCCTCATCCAATTTGTACATATTTTTCCCTTCCTGACACACACCAGTGCCACCCAGCCTTCCTCTCTCTTTCCTCCCTCCCTCCTGTCTCTCCCTTGCCTCCTTTCCTCCTGTCTCTCCCTTCCTGCCCTGTATATGTCAAGCGAACGCCTTCTTCACCCTAACGCTCACCCTTGTATATACTCTATTCCAAGGCCAAGGGAATTTAGATATCTATTTCCTTGGCTTTGCACTATTCCATCCCGGTCATCTTATCTTTACTTCAGTTGCCGTTGCGATGAATTAGAAAATGAGTTTGTTGGTATATGAAGTTAAAAGATGATTTCATGCGTTCGGTGGGAATACTATTATTTTTATTCACTGATAATTATTCAATATGCGAATTAATGGAAGTGTGTGTGTGTGTGTGTGTGTGTGTGTGTGTGTGTGTGTGTGTGTGTGTGTGTGTGTGTGTGTGTGTGTGTGTGTGTGTGTGTGTTAAAACTAAACTTGTGGTATGAATATTGCATTAAGGGTTAGGCTCTAGGGAGGATAAATTGATGACTTTCCTCTATTTTTTCCCCCAGCAATTTTTTTTTTTTTTTACCAGGAAATAGCGTTTTACAGTACTTTATTGGAGAACAGTCACTTCATGTCGAACAGGGAAACCGGAAGATCATTCACGGGAGTTATGGCCCATTAGGACTACAAAACTGAGCCTATAGGCCTCCCCATGCTGGTTTCTGTTTCACGTATGTACACTTTTTCCTAACACACATCCAAAGGGTAGATCTGTTTCACGAATGTACACTTTCATCGACACACATGCAAAGGGTAGATCTGTTTCACGAATGTACACTTTTATCGACACACATGCAAAGGGTAGATCTGTTTCACGAATGTACACTTTTCCCAACACACGTCATACAAAGGTAGATCTGTTTCACGAATGTACACTTTTACCAACACACATCATGCAAAGGATAGATCGCTGCACCGTTTTGTCTGAAAACACCTGAATGGAAAATCAACCTAATGTTACTTGAAAGAGCTGAGAAAATCTGAATGTATGTACGCATTAAAGGAGAAACACGAAAGACATTAGTAAGGAAAAAAAGGGTGGAAATCAACCTTTTTTTTACTTGGAAGGGCTGAGAAAATCTGAACGTATTAAAGGAGAAACACGACAGACGTTAGAAAAGAAAAAAAGGCGGAAATCAACCTAAAATTACTTGAAAGGGCTGAGAAAATCTGAATGTACGTATTAAAGGAGAAACACGAAAGTCGTTAGAAAAAAAATTGAAAAGGAAAGGAAAAAGGAAAGTTAAGTTAGAAAAAAGTTAAGTTAAGTTAAAGTTAGTTAAGTTAAGAAAAAAAAAGAGGAAACTAGTGTCAAGCCATTATTACCTATGATTCTCAGGTGGTATAGTTTCGTGGTTCTGTCTCTTCGTTTCGTCATGAATAATAGAGGAATATTAATGGTAGGAAGGGAAGCGTTGCCTATTTCCTCTCCGTCTCCTGCTGTCACACGTGTCTCCAGCATCGACTATAGAGAGGGTGTAGGAGGAAGCGGAGCACCATCGTCCCTCAGGTGCTACACGCGAGGAACTGAGGGGAAAAAGTAAAAAATGAAAGAAAAAAAAAAACCAGGGAAAAAGAGTAAATAAAGAAAAAAGAATCTTGAAGTGGATGGTCTGACGGTGCTCCACTATCTAACTTTTTTTTAAGCCATGACTGAATGCCCTTATTGATAATGGTATGCATGGAAAAGAGTTTTTTGATAGGGAGGGAAAGGGAAATTGAAAGAGTAGAAGGAAGGAGAGACAAAGAAAAACGGAAGGAAATAACGCAAGTCAGCTGGTGAAGAATAAAACTTAAAAAAGATGATGAGGTGATGGAGGTGGCAGGGTTGTTAGTGTTGCAGCATTGAATAGAAGGTATTTGAAGGTAGCTTGTGTGTGTGTGTGTGTGTGTGTGTGTGTGTGTGTGTGTGTTTGTGTTTGTGTGTTTGTGTTTGTGTGTGTGTGTGTGTGTGTGTGTGTGTGTTTGTGTGTGTGTGTGTGTGTGTGTGTGTGTGTTTTTTGTGTGTGTGTGTGTGTGTGTGTGTGTGTGTGTGTGTGGTGTGTTTTTGTGTGTGTGTGTGTGTGTGTGTGTGTTGTGTGTGTGTTGTGTTGTGTGTGTGTGTGTGTGTGTGTGTGTGTGTGTGTGTTTGTGTGTGTGGTGTGTGTGTGTGTGTGGTGTTGTGTGTGTGTGGTGTGTGTGTGTGTGTGTGTGTGTGTTGTGTTGTGTGTGGTGTGTGTGTGTGTGTGTGTGTGTGTGTGTGTGTGTGTGTGTGTGTGTGGTGTGTGTGTGTGGTGATCCACCATGGTCTTGTCCACGCGAACCGGACTCGCGATCGCCAGTTTCACCCTCCCGGTGCGAGCTTAGAGCTCATTATTACCTATTTTTGGGTAATGCTGGGACCTCACACACCACACCCCTCCATCCCCTTGCTCAAGGGGGACAGTATATTACAGCTGCAGTGCCACACACACCGTGTACACAGTACACACACCGTGTGTGTGTGTGTGTGTGTGTGTGTAAGTAAGTAAGTAAGTAAGTAAGTAAATATTTATTGCTATATAAATATACAAAAGCACAGAATTTTAATAATAGCATAATAGCAAGTGTCTGTCGAGCCGAAGCTCCCTGACAGGCAGATATCATTTAATATAGGTGCATTCAGACATGCCTAAACCCAAAATTATCCTTGACAGTACTATGTTATGAATAGTAGTAAAAAAAAAAAAAAAAAATAGTGTGTGAATTATGTGTTATTACATAACTTATACAAATGCAATAATAATAATAAATAAAATAATAAAAAATAAATAAATAAAATAAAGTAGTCAGTTTTGCAATGGTTATACATACATGTCGAACTATCTCTGCTAAGAATTCTGAAGTATGAAATTTCTTATTTCCCTTTTGAATGCTAAATAGTTGTTTGTTTTAACTGAAGCTTTAATATTTTTTTGTGTGTGTGTGTGTTGTGTGTGTGTGTGTGTGTGTGTGTGTGGAAGTGGGAGCACAGTGGTTAAGTGGATGAAGATTGGGTGAGGGGCGAGGGCGGGTGGGTAAGTGGCTGGGTGTGTGTGTTGCATTGCCGCCATCCGTTGCAGGGGGCGGGGTGGGTGTCTCGGCGGGCCATGTTCCGCGACACCACCTCGCCCCGCAGAGTTATGTCCCCGGGAATGTTTAATGGCGGCTTTGGGAGGCACTCAGGGCGGGTTTACAGCCTCGTATCTCACTTTATGGCTTCACTAAGTTTCTGATCAGCCATGGGAAAGGGGTGCACCTGGTCACTCAATATAACTTTCCCTGTTTTGGAGACAGACAGGTGACGTGGCATCAAGGGCCACGCGACACCTTGATGCATTGAGCCAGGAGATGCACAAGCTAGGAGGGATGGAGCAGGCTGGGTGAAAAATGTTAAAGGGTTTTCAAAGTGGAATTAACTGTCGATAAAAGATGCATGCACGAGTCTTGTCACATTCATACACACACACACACACACACACACACACACACACACACACACACACACACACACACACACACACACACACACACACACACACACACACAACACGTACACACACACACAGACACACACACCACACAGACACACACACACTGCCCAAATAGTTAAGTGGTAACGTCTTAGTCTGCTGCATGCTTAGGTTTACCTGGTTTACCTAGCTCAAGGCTAAGAAATTTTCCCTGACAAGCGGGCAGCAATTTCCCCTTAAGCAAGGGAATGGGGCGTATGATGTGTGAGGTCCCAGTCATACCCATAGATCGGTCTCTATGAGCTCTAGGGTCTTTCTGGGCGAGTAATGGCTCACGATCACAAATCCAGAACGCAACCAATATCGTGAGCTATTAACACACACACTCAATCACCAAAGAACTAAGGAGGAAATATATTTGACAACAAAATTATGAATGGCACGATATGTATTAGTAATCAAGTAGAAAAACACAAACAGAATAGCATAATGTCTTCCTACAAATATTTGAGGAGACGAGAATGAAGCATATATTGAAGTAACAGTTGTGTGTGGGTCGAGATAGGACTAATTGATATGTTGCTAACTCTGTTCACAATTCCTTTTCTCGCAACATAACCTTGTATAACCTCGGATGGGGTGAGGGGCGGGCAGGAAGGGAGGCTTGCCGCGGGGCTGTGACGTCAGGTGGTGATGGTGGTGGTGGTGGTGGTGACGGTGGTGGTAGTGATAGTGGTGGTGGTGGTGATGGTGACGGTGGTGGTAGTGGTAGTGGTGGTGGTGGTGACGGTGGTGGTAATGGTAGTGATGGAGGTGGTGGTAGTGGTGGTGACGGTGGTGGTGGTGGTGGTGGTGATAGTGGTGGTGGTGGTGGTGGTGGTGGTGGTGGTGGTGGTGACGGTGGTGGTGGTGGTGGTGGTGATAGTGGTGGTGGTGGTGGTGGTGGTAGTGGTGGTAGTGGTGGTGACGGTAGTGGTAGTGGTGGTGGTGATAGTGGTGGTGGTGGTGGTGGTGGTGGTGGTGGTGGTGGTGGTGGTGGTGGTGGTGGTGGTAGTGGTTGTGGTAGTGGTGGTGGCGGTGGTGGTAGTGGTGGTGACGGTGGTGGTAGTGGTGGTAGTGATAGTGGTGGTGGTGATGGTGATGGTGGTGACGGTGGTGGTAGTGGTGGTGGTGGTTGTGACGATGGTGGTGGTGGTGGTGACAGTGGTGGTGGTGGTGGTGGTGGTGGTGACAGTGGTGGTGGTGGTGGTG
>JACEEZ010003421.1:170000-172500 GCA_016584305.1 Chionoecetes opilio
TCAAGTGATTGCTTCTCTCCTGCTCGCCATGGACTCCACAGCTGACAACAATACTCCAACAACGGTATCACGAGTGACTTGTATAATGTCAGCATAGGAAGCCTTTACGTGTCCGGAAAGTGCGAAGGATCCAGCCAGCCTGGCTTCGGGGCCCTTTTTTTTTACCACATTTTGTATTTGTTGGATAAAGTTTCCGTCACAGCTGAGGGTAATTCCTAGGTCTCTTATATGCTCCTTGGTGTCTATATGTGGAACCGTCCGGTGCTGCAAACGTGGGGTGCATTGTAGTTAATTCCCCTGAACTGTAATGTATATGCTCAAATTTGGTTTTTCATTGAAGGACATGTTATTTTGCTCGCCCACGAGTAAAAAGTGAGGGCCAGATCATTTTGTAGTTGTTCGGCATCAGATACTGAAGAAATTCCTTCAGTACCCTGGTGTCATCAGAAAAGAGCTACAGACGAGTGTAAGACGTGTCTGTTTATGTCGGAGATGGTGGATCAAAAATAGCAGAGGTCCAAGGACCGATCCCTGTGGCACTCCACTGTTGGACCACGACGACTGGGGACACTGCCCGCCAGCCGCTACACATGCCCCCTGTCAGTAAGGAAGGCGAGTGCAGCCACATCCCGGAGCTTTCCAAGTAATGCCCATTTGTCGAAATCTTTTTGTTTTAGTAAAAATTGCCGTGGTCTACCTTGTCAAAGGCTTTTGCAAAATCAAGATAGAAACCCCATCAACTTTTTTGTTATATTCCAGCTTTCTAAAATTGTTTCATAGTGGGCGAGCAGTTTGGGAGAGGCATGAAAACGCCCAACGCGAAAGCCATGTTGGTTTGGTTCATTTTTTTATTTTTTTCGAGATATTGGGGCCATGTTCTTAACTATTATTCTCTCCAAGACTTTAATAATGTGGGAGGTTAGGCAACGGTCGATAATTTTTTGCTCTGTCTTCGACCCTCCCTTGGGGAAATTGGTGTGATGTTGGCATTTTTTTAATTGCTTTGGTATTATTCCGGATTCTAATGAAGTTCTATAAAGAGAGAGCAAAGGAACGCTCAGCTCTTTAGCAAAACGTTAAGGAGCACAGCAGGGAAGTGGTCAGGTCCAGCTGCCGAGTTAGTAGTCAACTCTTTAATTGCTCCTTCTATGATGTCTCTGCTTAAAGTTATGTCCGTCAGTTTTGATGTGCAGTCAGTACCTTGGCGAAAAAAGTCCATAGGTGAGTTGATTATTTTTGTCTTTCACGGGGTTGCTGGGAAGACACTTTGTACGGAGCAGTAGTTCTTCAAACAATTTTCCTTGGGTTCATTTATGGTTCTGCCCTTGAGTCAAGTCAGTGGGCCAACACTCGCTCTCATTACTGACTTGTTTGCGGCCTACTTGTAAAAGTTTTTGGGATTGATTTAAACATGCCACAGCTTGTATTTCTTTCCGGTCATCTTCTAATTTAACGATCTTTTAAGTTTTTTCTTCATAATGGTAATTTTGTTTTCAGTTTGTTTAGGGATTTCATGTTTTTGGTGTTTGAGTTTTTTTTTTAGTTTTTTTCTCTTTCGCATCAGAACTTTTTGGTCCCTTGGTATGTTACCCTTATAAGGGGGGTCTATTAAGACGATCTCCTCAACGGTACATATTTCCCCTGGATATTTCAAGCATTTCGTCGTCAGTATGTCGTATTTGACCTCAGAGTCGCAGGGCTTTCATGAGTGAGTCCCATTTTACTACACACCAAAGGTTTTTTCCTTAAACTTTCCAGCAGACTGACTCGCTGTGAAAATTTATCGGCTGAAATTTGGTGCTTGTTGTGCTGCAATGGGAATTCTAGGTTGCATATTTGTAGATACCCCTGGTCGTCAGGGTTATGAGTTATGATCTGAGAGATTAGTTTTTTTAAAAGTAATATTTTGTAGTAGGTCATCATGTTTGTCATCACAATGTCCAGTAGTTGTCACCTCTTGTGGGAGTGTTGAGACTTGTTGTAAACAGAAATCCTCCCCAAAGTTCAAGACAGCTTCTGGGCCCGAGTTCCGCAGTCCCTTCCCCTCCATATACACTCTCCAACTCCCAGTCTATGAGGGGGGGAAGGGTTTTGGATCACCAGTGAGCATAATGGTAGGCATGGGGTGGTGGTAGTGAGTTAATTACTTCTTAAAACTTTGTTAGTTGGTCATTAAATTTATTTGTTGGGCACGTGGTGGCCTGTATATATTTTTTATATACCCAATCAAGGGGCTTTAATGTTTTAGTACAGGGATTCTGTGTACAGTTTGATTCTGAGTGGAAAAACTTGGGGGTCCTAGCTGCAAGTGGTCATCCACGTAAGTGATGACACCGCCTTTTTTTTTTTTGTTTTGGTCTGTCCGTTCTAAAATGGTAAAAAAGTTTGGTATTTTATTTCAGCTTCTCGATTTCTTCTGTTAGGTGTGTTTCTGTTAGGGAGATTATACAGGCATTTTCAGTTTTTGCCATTCTGTGAGTATTTTATTTTGCCTCTAAAT
>JACEEZ010003421.1:177500-202500 GCA_016584305.1 Chionoecetes opilio
TGAACTCTGAATGCTTCTCCTGTCACATATTATAACATTAGTATCGCAATATTAATAGTGGTACTAATGTAAGAAAATAATGACGGTGGGAGCAAACGCATAATATAATAAAGTAATAATAATAATAATAGCAATAGCGTTTCTTCTGTAAACACAATAAAGGATACAAGATGGCGAGCAGCTCCAGGCCCACTCACAGCGCCAGGGTCACGCACCAAGCACAAGAACTCACGCCCCCTAGCGCGGGCCCTTGTGATTGGCTGAACTCCCTACCCCGCTATAAAACGCCCACCAACCACTAGCCCTGCCACAACCAGCCTCACTCACTGAACGGGAGATGAGATACCCTTTCCATGTGTACAAATGCCTGAGGCTCAAGTCACCGACTCCCGTTTCGGATCGAGCAATGTTGTACTGAAAGATGAAATTTCCAATCAACCCTATTGCCAGTGTGGTAAGGGGGTCTCTCCACTTCAACTGATAGGAAGGGCGTATATAGTGCCTATAGGTGAAAATCACCAAAACGGCCGTGTGAGCTTGACCCTTTTCGATGCGGAGGCCCTCATAATATAATATAGATATAGATATATATATATAATATTATATATATAATATTATATATATATATATATAATATATTATATAATATTATTAATATATACAAGATAGGATATATATATATATAGTATAATAATATATCTTTTTATATATATATATATATATATAAAGTCGATTTAAATTCTAAGTTCTCAAAAAAATAAATTTAATCTAAATACATAAAAAGGTAAAATTTCAGTTTCCTATATAAAAAAAAAAGGTGGTTTCAATTGGCAATTCCTTACTATAATATAAAAAATTCTTTTGGACAAACAAATAATTTTTTTTCCCCTCCTCTATCTATAACTGACTGACTGATGACTGATGTATGTTTGGGGCCATGCAGTCAAGCCACATGACAAAACCGTGGCCCTAAGAACTCGTGAACGTACGTCTGTTCGTCTGTTCTCGCATATTCTGCGGTCACAAATTCCGTCACGAAACAAAATAACGTCCACTGAAACAGACAAATTCCAAACACTCGGCACTCGGCAAATGCTCAACTCGTATTTTTTTGGTTCGTTCGTTAAGCGGAAAATTACGCTTGCATCAATCAATAATCAAGAATAAATGATGCTATAAATTTACGTCATTTGCCGAAACCGAGCGGCTTATTTGCGTACAAACAAAACCCCCACAGAACAACACACAGTGACCGCAACGGGACAAACAACTGACAATACACAACAGAACTAAACACACCCACACAAAAAAAAAAAAAAAACATGGCTATTTCCAAAAATTCCACCCATAACCAATTTTTTTTTTTTCCAATAGTGATCTATCATAGGCCCTAATTATAACAGTGTTCTGGGGCCTGGTCAGTTTGTTGTTGTTGTTGTTGTTGTTGTGGGTGGTGGTGGTGGTGGTGGTGGTGTGGTGGTGGTGGGAGAGGGAAAAGGTATTTCCCCGGTTGTCAAGAGAAAGAGGGGGGGGAGGGGATTTGGGGGGGTGACGGGGGGCGAATGGGGTCCGCAAGGAGGGGGCGTTGACACCGAGTTGACCTGACCCGAGTTTTGGCCCACCCCCAGATGTAGGTATGTGTGACCGACATAGGAATGGGCGAGGTGGGTGGGGGGTCAGACGTCGACAGACGCTGCGAGTTGACCGCTACCCTGCCCCGTCGCGAGCCCCCAGGGTTGAGATGTGACCCACCACCTGAAAGAGATCATCCGTGTAGATGGATATTCCAAATGGGGTGGGTGTGTACCTGTCGTTGAGCTGGGGGGGGGGTGAGTTAGGACCTTAGCGGGGGGGGGGGCGAGGGGGACACTGGGACTGGGGGGTCAAATAGAGGTCTCGAGAACTAAATTTCCGGAATAAACTGTCTTGATACATAAATGTCTTAATAAATGTCGTTGATAAATAAATAATGTCTTAATAAATAAATAAATGTCTTAATAAAATAATAAATGTCTTAATAAATAAATAAATAAATGTCTTAATAAATGTTCTTGATAAATAAATAAATTCCCTTAAATAAATAAATAATGTTCTTAATAAATAAATAAATGTCTTAATAACTAATAAATGTCTTTTTTGATAAATAAATGTCTTAAAATAATGTCTTGATAAATAAAATAAAATTGTCTTAATAAATAAATAAATGTCTTAATGAAATGTCTTAATAAATAAACAAATTTTCTAAATAAATTTCCTTAAATAAATAATAAATGTCTTAATAAATAAATTTAAAGTCTTAAATAAATTGCTTAATAAATAAATAATGTCTAAATAAATTTCTATCGAATAATGATGTCTTTAATAAACATATAAATAAATGTCTTAATAAATAAATAATGTCTTAAACATAATTTCTTAATAAATAAAGTCAATGTCTAATAAATAAATAAATGTCTTAATAAATAATAAATGTCTTAATAAATGTCTTATAAATAATAAATGTCTTAATAAAAAATAAATATCTTAATAAATGTCTTAATAAATAAATAACGTCTTAATAAATAAATACATGTCCTTTAATAAATATAAATGTCTTAATATAAATATCTAAAATAAATAAATACTGTCTTAATAAATAAATAAATGCTCTTAATAAATGTCTTAATAAATAGATAAATGTCTTATAAATTGTTCTAAATAAAAAAATAATAATTTCTTAATACATGTCTAAGATAAATGAAATAAATGTCTTAATAAGTAAATAAATTGTTCTTAATAAATGTCTCATGAATAAATAAATGTCTTAACTTAAATGTCCCGAAATAAATAAATAAATGTCTTAATAAATGTCTAAATAAATAAATAAATGTCTTAATAAATGTCTAAATAAATAAATAAATGTCTTAATAAATGTCTAAATAAATAAATAAATGTCTTAATAAATGTCTAAATAAATAAATAAATGTCTTAATAAATGTCTAAATAAATAAATAATGTCTTAATAAATGTCTAATAAATAAATAAATGTCCTTAATAATGACTCTAAATAAATAAATAAATGTCTTCATAAATGTGTTGATAATAAATAATGTCTTATAAAATGTGATGATAAACAAATCTTAAATAAGATAAAATAATGTCTTAATATCTATAAATAAATGTGCTTAATACATAAATAAATTCTTCAATAAATAAATAATGTCTTTATAATAAAATGGTGTTGATAAAAAATAAATGTCTTAATAAGTAAATAAAATGTCTTAATATATAATGTCTTAATAAATGTGTTTGATAAATAATAAATTCCTAATAATGTGTTGATAAAATAATAATTGTCCTTATAAATAAATTATAATGTCTTTAATCAAATAAATAAATGTCTTAATAAATAAATACATTGGTTTTTACATCCAACTAAATACATGTCTTTAATAAAATGTCCTTGATCAAATAATTAACATGTCTTAATAAATAAATCAATTGTCTTATAAATGTCCTTGATAAATAATAAATGTCTTAATAAATAAACGGTCTTAATAAATAAATAATGTCTTAAAATAGATAAATAAATGTTTTTTAATAAATGTCTTGATAAATAAAATAAAATGGCTTAATAAATAAATAAATGTCTTAATAAATGTGTTATAAAATAAATAAATTAATAAATGTGATTGATAAAGTAAATAAATGTCTTAATAAATAAAAGTAAAATTTCTTAAGTAGTCGTCCAGACCGATTTTTTTTTTGCCTAATTATGTTGAATGCACATTCAACCACCTAATCCACCCAAAAATAATTGATTTCCAGGCCTTATGTCCGTAAAAATCGATTTGTAAAAAGCGCGCGAGAAAAAAAAAAATCTTCCCTCCGAACAGGGGGCTACGACTTATTAGTGTTGACGGTCAGAACAGGGGAGGCTCCAATGTAAAACTTCAGTACACCTGTCGGCAAATAGTTAATGATGAGGTGATTGTACTTCAGTGTCTAGACAGTGATCTGTCACTGTGACAGAATTAGAGTACGAAGGCTCAATCTGAGACCGAAACTAAATGACGCGTGTCGCGTATATGAGGAAAACGAACCTCAGATAGTCAGGGGATCCCAGCCCTATATGTTTGAGCCAGAGTACGATGTGGATACAGGTGTTAGCAGGCCTCAGTTCGCAGGAGGACCTGGCACTTCTATACTCCAAAACACTGTAGAAAACTTTCTGTACGAAAACTTTGTGGAAAAACCACCACATTTAGCACATTGTTGTTTGACATCCAAATTTTTCCCATGGCAGCCAGTTACATTCAATCAATCAATCCCATTTGGGCGATACGCCAAAGGATCGCGTCGCCTTGCCCACCCTACGGCGCCACTCCCTAGTAAGCCTCCAAACACCTGGACCTTGGCTTAAAGCCAGGAGACCTAAGTCCCAAAGGCTTTGCCTCCTCGTGGCAGCGCCTCGAGCGCCAGGTCAGGCCCCCAGGACCTCCAGCGACCGCAAAGATTAACTGCATCATCGGCAAAACAAGGCGTCATTGGCTCTGGTGTTGCCGGAGGGATGCTCCAAATCACTATTGATCTAACAACCTTGTCCAATACCCAGTCCATACAGTGTTAAAAGTGATGGGGCAAGGACGCACCCTTTTGCCTCAATCCTGTAATTCACAGGAAACAAGCTGGATAGACTACTCTCTGCACACTCACAGAGCACATCTCAGTCCTCCAAGAGTACAAACCATTTATCAAATCCATAGTCCTTGCAGGAATCCCGCAAATCGCAGAAGATCCCAGAGTGACCACGATGCACGCGAAGTCAACGCCTTCTTGAGATCAACAAAAATAAGCGCAAGCATCCATCCCCTTTCGACTCACGTTCGGCGTTCCACGCCCACAGGACACGAAGCGCTAGGAAATACGGTCCGATTGTTGACTTACCAGGTGTGAACCCAACAGACTGCTGAGTTCTCTGATGCTTCAAGCAGATGACTGCGGATCAGTGTACAGCAATGAGATGGGCTAAGCCAACCTTGGCCTACACGCTGAGCAGTGTAATAACCGCGGTAATTGTTTGCAGTCCTATGACGGTCCCCCTTTTTCCCCTTTCCAGATAGGGACGACCACCCCTTTTCCAGTTTGGAGGAATGTTACCTGATTGCCACACGCAGTCGGACAACATCAACCCGCGGATCATGGCCTTCACCCCCAGCTTTGAGGACTCCGCACTGATATTACAAACACCAGCTGCCCTTCCCCGACCCTCTCAACTTTGCTACAAGCCTCTCGACTTCATCAATAGAGGGTGGCAGTTTTGTCAATGGGAGATCGGCATCCAACGGTCATAACCACAACACGGGCAGCTTTACTGAAAAAGAAAAGGGTGTTTCAGTTTAAGTCAGAAATAAAACTGGCTATGGTTATTAAACCCATAAAAACACAAAGATCACAATTCCCGGTAACATATTATTGTGGGATATCAATTGTGCCGACAATATGATGCAGGCCTAGTTTTTACTACGAACATTTGGTAATCTGCAAAAAAAAATTCAAACACACAAGTTCAGGTACTGATCTGGTAGTGAAGTGTGTTTTGTGGGCGGGCATTAGAAAACTATGTAAAATTATGATGCCCCAAGCTACTGGTTTAGGTAATTTAACTACTCAACAACGCATAAAAGTAATCAAGATGTGACAAGAAAAACAAAGGTCAGATTTTTTTCAAACACAAAAATCTATCAGAATAATATAGTTTTATCTGAAATATAGTGTCCAACAAAACAAATCTTAAAACCATAAATACCATTCTAGTCCTTTCCCGCCCCTTAGGTCTCGGAAGGAGCTTATTGGTAAGGTTAGTTAGTAAATACTTGGTAGAATACTTTTTTTTTGGGGTGGGTGGGTGAAGGGGGTGTTCTTTTAGAGGGAGGAGGAAAGGCAGCAGCATCTCTCTCCCCCACTTTTATAATGCCTTTTTGGAGGTATCTGAATATATCTGTGAAGGTCTGGGAAAACACAAACTGTAAAGCTGCCGTTTATAAAAATACACCCTAGTGGCCATACTCCTCCGCTGCATAACTGCCCCCCAGATTCCCCTGCGTAGTTAATGAACCTAATACCTGGTTCATTGGATTACGCAACCTAAAACTTACATGAGGGGGTTAGTTTGCTTCCCCCCAAGGCCCCTATTGTGTCATTTTTCATTTCCGACGCTGTTGTAGGGGTTAGACATACTGCAGAATAAAAGGTTTATGAAAATATTGTCCGATAGGAATAAGACACGTATTATAACGTCCTCAACTTTAGACCTGTTTATGTGGCTTGTAACCTGGAACTGTCGCCAATAGGAATTATCGCTGACGACAACGAGGGTTCCAATTGTTCACGTCGGCTTGTGTTCCCATTTTTTGCGACTGTTCCGGTTTTTTTATCTTGGATGTTATATTACTCAATATATACAGTTTAACAAACTTTTACTGGAACTATTGCCGAAATTAGGATAATTTGCTAAGCGTTTGCAAAAAGAGGCGAGTGCATAGAGATATGAACCTTAACTACGGTAACCCCACCTTTAACAAACTCACTAACCTTATGACCGCCACCTTTTTAACCTAACTTAAGTCAATTCGCCATTAAAATGGATTCCACGGCAAGGAATCTTGAGGTGATGCAGTCATAAGAGGAAGAAGAGTGAAACTAGAGGATATTACTATGACACGTTTTACTCTTGAAAACCTCCGGTAAGCTTACGGTTGAGGGTTGGTATGAGGTTTCTATGACCATTAGTAATAACTTGGTGTGGGAATCACAAATGAGGGTATTTTTGAGAAAATCCTATGGTTGTTTTCAAAGCTACAGGCTAAACGTCTTTCCACTTCAGAAACCACATACGCACAATAAGGTTGGGAAATATGCTGCCCGTAAAACACGTGCTTTCTTCCTCCTCCCAATAAAGGATTTCATAATCTCCAAAAGTAGAAGTATTTTGTGACGGAACGCTCATTGAGAGAATTTTTTAAAATCTAATAAGGAAAACATGAACCAACCTACACTCCCAATTTCTGTATGGAATTCTGGTCCTAGTGTAAATAAACTTTTTTTTTCCTTCCACACCTCCCACAGATCCCTCAGATTCCTCTAAAAAGTTAATAAAGTGGGGGAGAGATGCCCCCATCCCCGCCCAATAAACGACCCCCCTGGACCCCTCAAAATTATAAGATGGTTAGATGACTATCTACCGGTCTCACTATAACCTAACCTAACCCTCACTATATAACCTCCTACGAGACAAAGTCCAAAAAAATATGACTACCTAACATTTATCCAATAACCAATCCTGGTAAATTTTGGTAGTTTTTTTTTTTTTTTTTTTTTTTTTTTCCTGCCATTAGAATTAGATCGGAGCTTTTGGTAAGGTAGTCAGGTTGAGTAATATTATTTTAGGGAGTCCAGAGGGGGGGGTTGAAGGGGGCATCCCCCCTCACTTTATAATTACTTGTAGAAGTATCTGAAGGGATATGTGAAAGGCCTGTCGGATGAAAGTAAAATAATAATAATAGGACGGGAAAAGGAACTCTAGAATTTTACCGAATTAATGATATCGGCAACAGTTTCCAGGTCACGGCAAATAATCAGATCGACAAGTTAGGATGTTTATAACTACGGTGCCTTGTAATGCATTGAACTGCAGTAGAACTAAAAAAGGTATTATTCTAGTGTTTTGGACCCATAACTCCCCCTCTCTCCACAAACATCTTGGGGACCTGGGAGAAATGCGGGATATTTGGCTGGGGTACAAATGTCGTCGCAAACACATATTTTTTTTGAGTTTGGGTGTTGAAAAAATTCAATAGAACTAGGGAAAATTCTTTTTGGATTTCTTCTTCTGGTCAAGAAATGTGTGTAGCTGCCATCCTCACAGAATGATGACGAAGTGTCCCCGAAACCCCCCCGAATTCCACGCGCTAGGAGGTTAGTTATTTTGTTTAGGTTAGGGTAGGTTATATTTGGTTAGGCTTAGGTTAATTTTGTTAGGTTAGGTTAGATTTGGTTGGTTAGGTTCTCGGACCAATATCCGGGTGGGCAAGCCTCCATGGTAGGTTAGAGTTAGGTTATTTTGTTAAGGCAAATTTCTCTAGCATATAAGGAAATTACCCTAGATCTAGGGAACTTTATCCCCCTCCACAACTCTTAGCACATGTAAATTTCGTGTTGCCGAATGCATAATTTGTTCTCCACCCGAAAATCCCCTATTCCCACAGATCCCCGGAAACTTGTTTGTGGAAAGTGGAGGGTATGGGAAAACACTATAATTTACCCTACAAAAGCCCACTAATAAGGGCGGAAACGGACTTCTAGATTTTTCAAAAAACAACCAGGAAAGGCATAAGCACAAGAGAGTATGATACTGCTACTACTCATGACTAGGGCTTACACCTTAATTACTGTAACTTGTAACTCTTTACCTACTTATCATTTACGTTCTCTTACCTTTCTATGTCACTATACTCGTCTTCTTGAACTACTTATTACTTCCCACGCTTTCCTATCCTGACAGCAGATCGGGGCGTTTCGGAGGCGGGTGGTCGTAGTTGACTGAGCATGAGGCTGGTGAACTGAGACGTGCGTGAGTACCTGACGTCCCACCAATCCATGCCCATCAGGAGTCTGGCAACTTGGCACAGGGCCAGGGGCAGGGGGTCAAGTTCTTAGCTCTTGTTTTTGGTCTCGAAGCAAGAGTGGAGCAGTGCCCGCTCCGGGTAATGGTCGGGAAACTGGAACTTATCCTTCATATCCATTTCGCTAACATTCCTCATAGCACATCTGTTCATCCATTTGCTGTATGCAATCCCGCTGGGAAGTGATCAATACCAATCCTTGCAATGTTCAACTTCCCTTTAACAATTTGATCTTGGTCGCGCCGCACAAACCTCCCTTCCATACATGTAACGTGTTTTGGGTATCAGTAAGGAAACCTTGTGCAACACTTTCTCCTCGAAAGGGCAAACAGCTGTCTTGCTGCACCCATAAAGTATGCATGAATCTGGCATATCGCCAAAATAAACAATCAGAAAACACCCAATAAATCTCTTCAAGTACTATATATATCTCCTGTTTACATCCCTCTGAATCTGCGGGCGGGAGAGCTTTTCCCTATTCACTACGGTCACCGAGACTTGATCTCTGAGTTGGCCGCATCGTCTGGAGTATTTTGGGGAGACTCGGGGATTTTGCAGATTTTGATTGCGGATGTATTTAAAAGCGGCTGACTGGATGCAGAAAGTGACGACGTTTGTTGATATAACTCGTTAATGGCTATATTATGATTGCATTAAAAATCAGGGAATGATGAAAATGGTCCTTGACGACTACTAGACTTACTTACTTTAAGAGGTTTCCTCTGGTGGGCTGCGGGGTGGACTCTCGCTTAAGACGGGGTTTTTTTAAAGGCATACAAAACCGCGGGCTTTAAACCCAGGCGGCTACAAATTGTTGTGGTGTGTAGTAACAAAAATGGCAACTCCAAGATATGCTATAGCGCCAGCCGATAGCCGTACACTCTGTCGGCTTTTCAAGCAAATGGACCGGTTTCACCATCACCACTGACTTGGTAGGGTAACCTGTGGCCGCCGTTGCCGTACACCGCCCAACAATGACGTCACCATCACCACTTGAGTGGTAATTGTGATAACTGGGCACAGTTTGCACCTCCCCTCGAGCGGACACCGCCGAGCGGGAGAGATGACTTGATTTTAACTTTGTACGGCGGTGCGGTCGACTTTTTTGTGACGTCATTGTGACGTCATTGTTGTTCATTATTGTTGTACGGCGGTGTAGCGGTTCAGGAGGTTTGGTTATCCAGAAGGTTGTGTTTTCGGATGCCATGTAGCGCGCCAGAGGTACGATGATTACTTTTCATTTCATCCCGCCGCGCGGAGAGGCAACAGCTTGCTCCCGGCTCCTGCCTCACCCCAGCCGACCCCACGGCCGGAGATTTCCGTGGCGGAGTAATTCGCCGTAGGATACTCTGGGTGGATTTAACCACTCATCTTCATCATTTATACATTTTTTCTCATCTTCACTGTCTTTCTTAAGTATATCTTTTGCGTCTTATTACCCAGTAATGTGAATATATATAAGCACACTCAATGAGAGACGAATCTTCTTGTAAATCAAGGAAGCGTAGCTTTGCTTGTTACTCAATCACGGGGAAGCGAGACCATAGCTGAGGCAGCGCGGCCTCTCTCAACTGCCTGTTGTTCTTCGTCAGGTGGCAGCCTGTCCCTCCACAATATCGGTGTAATGCATCTCACCATGTAGCGACATGATTTGTTCTCCGTCAGGAAGCAGCCTAGCTGCCATTCCTCAGTCAAGAGGCAGCTCGGCATATCTCACCATGTAGCGACCTCATTTTGTTCTCATTATTTATACATTATTTCTCACCTTCACTGTCTTTTTACGTATATCTTTTGCGTCTCGTTACACAGTAATGTGAATTAATATCAGCGCACTCGATGAGATACAATTACTGTACGAATCCTATAGTTGTAAATAAAGGTAGCGTAGCTTTGCTGTTAAAATTTGGCCTTCCTTGTCTACCTAGTACATGTAGCTATAGGTGGCAGGGCATGACAGGTTCTGGCTTTCCGGTTTTTTCCCCTTAAGCGGCTATTACACGGGCACTATTCTGCTCAGTGAGCAGATTTCACTGAGCAGTTTTGAGGATTTTGCTCGATGAAAGCCTGTTTGGTTGAGCAAACAGAGAACTACTTCGAAGCTATTTTTGCTCGTCATTTGAGTGAGCAAAAACGTTTTCTGTTATAAAGGACCGAAATTAGTGGATGACTATATTATTTATTGCAAGATCATTTTCTTCTAAAACTCAAAAAGACATCAACATGCTTGCTGACTGGACAGACGAGATGGAAAGCTTACTGATTGACTTAGTTCAGGCACATCCTACAATATGGAACATATATATAGCCCTTTATTTGTTAAAAAAACATTAAAAAAGAAAAGATGCACCCTCAATGCCTAAGAAGCCTGACCTAAGTCATTTATTTACGGTGATACACAGGCGACAGGTGTGTTGCGAGGCCGTACAGGTGTGTAGTGACAGGTGTGGTGTATATGGTAAAGCGAGAGAGGCTAAGAGTGCAGTGTTAGCACCGAGTGTGTGTGTTGACCTAAAGAGCGAACGCGTATAGTTTCTCGTCCACTATAACGGCGTCAGCCCGTACCACCACGGCCACGGGTACGGCGCGGGCCACAGTGGTCCATAGAAGCTACTCACGGGGATTACAGGAAGTTTAAATGAATCAAAAGCCTTTGGCCTAATCAAAAAAAATTTCTTAATTTGGTATGTTGAATTGAAAGTAGTTAGTTTCGTACACTGATTTTGAGTATTTTCGTACATACCTGGTGTCATTTCGTAACTCTAGTAGTCAAGTTCAACTCTGCGCTGACTGTACGAAACGACTATGGTTTCATATAGACTACGAAACAACTTTTGGTAATAATGGACGAGAGTTTCGCGGTCGTTTTCAGAGACACCAACTATTTTTGGTAAAACTTTGGAAGAAGTCCTTCACCCCTATCTTTTTTTTCTTCCCCCTATAGCCAACAAGCCTGGAGAACTGGCGGGAATACGGGGTTTTTGGGTGAGGGAAGCAAATATAAGTGATTTATGGCTCCCAAAAAAATCATCAAAGTCACTATAAGTAAAAATCTAACCTAACCTAACCTTAACCACAAAGTATACCTAACCTAACCTAACCTTAACCACAAAGTATACCTAACCTAACCTAACCTTAACCACAAAGTATACCAAACCTAACCTAACCTTAACCACAAAGTATACCTAACCTAACCTAACCTTAAAGTAGTCGTCCAGACCCATTTTTTGTTTGCCTAATTATGTTGAATGCACATTCAAAACACCTAATCCACCAAAAATAATTGATTTCCAGGCCTTATTTCCGTAAAAATACGACTTTTGTAAAAAAACGCGCGAAAAAAAAAAATCTTCCTCCAACAGGGCTACGACTGTTATTGATGACGTCAGAATAGGGATAGAGCTCCAATGTAAACATCTGTAACACCTGTCGGCAAATGTTATGATGAGCGATTGTACTTCAGTGTCAGACAGTGAATCTGTCACTGTGACAGAATTAGAGTACGAAGCTCAATCTGAGACCTAACTAAATGACGCTGGTCGCGTATATGAGGAAAACGAACCTCAGATAGTCAGGGGATCCCAGCCCTATATGTTTGAGCCAGAGTACGAGGTGGATGAACAGGTGTTAGCAGAGCCTCAGGTTCAGCAGGAGGACCTGGCACTTCTCCAAAACACGGATTGGTAAGTAAGGTAAATTGGTAAATTTGTGTGTGGGAATCACAATGAAGGTACTTTCGAAAAAAACCTATGGTTAGTTTTGGAGCGTTACAGTCAAACGCTTACTCGGAAACCAATACTAGCTTTAACTATACATGATTTGGGAAAAAATATGCGGGCGGGAAAGGGCAGAAAGGTTGACAGCCAAGGGAGTGATGACAGATTTGTGAGCAGATGCCATAAAAGACAGATTGACAGCTGTTTTTGGGTGTGGTTAAACCCAAGTCTGCCAGTCGGGGCCCAGTGGCGTAGCTAGGTATCGAAAAGGGTGGGGGCATAGGCAAGCGGAGCTAAGGGACATTCTGATGCCACATAGAAGGATAGGACATATTTAAGACCCGATCAGGGGGGGGTTTTAGAACATATACAGAATACGGCACCCATGGCCAGTTGGGGGCGGGGGTCACCGAATTTTCGTAGTTATGCCTGTTTAGCCTGAGCGGAGATGCAATAGGTCTAAATTGTGAATAAAATAAAACCCTTAATAAATTTTAAAAAAAAAAGTTAATTTTATTGAATTTAAAAGCAAACTTCTGCCCCCAAATTTTATAACCAGGGGGGGCCCCCTGAGGGACTGAGGGCACACTGACTATATTATAGTGTGCAGTGTACAGTGACACTTAAACTATAATAGAAAATTGGTAAAAAAATGTAGGCAACAGACAGACTTTTAATCAACATTTTATGTTAATAAAATTTTTATATATATATATATATTATATTATATATATTAATATATATTAATATATATATATATAATAATATTTTAAAACAAAAGTGTGATTAAATGTCTTTTCATGTTGTCTACATTTTTGCCCCATGTTATACATTCATTCATGGTATGTACTTCACATTAAAACTTTTTGCAAATTTTTTTCAATATTTCCCAAATTATATTATAATATAAAAAATATTATATATTATATATATTTTATATAAAATTATATATATTATATTATATATTATATATAAATTGGTAAAAATTTTGAGAAAAATTAGAAAAATATTTTTTAATGTAAAAGTACTTTTACTCATGAATAAAATTTATAAATGGTGCAAAAATTAGACAAAGACAGACTTTTAATCAAACTTATGTTAATATATATATATATATTATATAATATATATAATTTTATATAATATATATATATATATATTTTATTATATATATAAAAATTATATATTAAATTTTATATATATATATATATATATATATAAAAAAACAAAGGTTCCCTCCCTTCATAAAAAACCCTTGTTCCCACATATAACATCAAAATGAAACAGATTACAAGTTAGACATTTTTTTGTATATTTATCTTTTGTTATAGAAGTTCAGTTCGTTTATGGATCTGTTCAAAAATTTTTATATTTCACTGAGTTATCGAGCAATATATTTCAGGTCCCGGGTGTGGAAATTGCCAGTAATGCCAACAGTAGGAATGTGTATGTTCCCAAACCCCACGAATATTGTCAAAGCAAAGCTAAAGGGACTCCCCAACATCCCCAATGTAACTTTAAGTGCACACAGTGCCCCCAGGATTTTCGGGCGGTTTTTTAAACCCCTTGGGCATTGGGGGGTCCCTTTCCCTGACATACAAAACCACAAATGGTAACCTCCCAGCAATGGTGCCAATCATGGGGAGGTTTTCAAAAAACATACTACTAAACAAAACTTTTATTTTCTTGAAAAATTTTGAAATAAAGTGAATTTCATGTTGTGGGAAAAACGGGGGACATTGTTGTTTGTTTGATTGATTTAATGCCTAAAAAGGGAATGTGCCAGACACCAGAGGTTTTATGGCACTAGGGGCAAAGCAATAAAGGGGAGGGGTTAAGAATAAAAGTGAAACGTTTGGGGAAGGGGAAAGAAGGGGAATGTAAGCAGGAGGGTTTATAGATGTTCATCAGATGAAAACTGATGAATGTCACTTTGATTCGAAGTGGTAGATAGGACAACCTCTTAAAAAACGTTGTGGAAACCACCACAGTAGCACTTTTGTTTTTTTGCCCATCCCCAAATTTTTTCCCAGGCAGTCAGTTAATGCAACAATAAAATCATTTGGGGCATAGCCAAAGGGGCGTCGCCTTGCCCACCCTACGGCCCACTCCCTAGTAACCCCCAAAAACCCCGGGGCCCTTGGCTTAAGCCAGGAGACCTAAAAGTCAAAAAAGGTTTTGCCCCCCGTGAGCCCCTCAAAGCGCATCACCAGGCCTCCAGGGACTCAGCAAAGGGATTACGCATATCGGAAAAAAACAAATCAGTGATCTTGGTGTTCGAGGGTTTTGTCAAATCACTTTTGATCTACAACTTGCCAAATCCCCAGTCCATACAAGTGTTGAAAAAAGGAGGGGAAAGGGGACGCACCCTTGCCTCAACCCTGTATTACAGGAAAGAAGCTGGGAAATATCCCACCAATCACTGCACTCTCAGCCCCAGGAGACAAACCCTTTATCAAATCAATAGTCCTTGCAGGAATCCCGCAAAGTCGCAGAAATCCCAGAGGACTCACGATTGCCCCGAGTCAAAAGCCTCTTGAGATCAACATGGTTTGCAAGCTTTCCCCCGTCAAAAACTCAGGGGGGGTGGCTTTCCACCAGGACAGAAGCGTAGGATCGGTCCTTTGTTGACTTCCAGGTGTGAACCCAGACTGTGAGGTCTCTGATGCTTCGAGATGACTGCGGATCAGTGTCAGCAAAGAGGGAAGCACCTTGCCTAGCACGGAGCAGTGTAATCCGCGGAAATTGTTTGAAGTCCGGACGGTCCCTTTTCCCTTTTTCCAGTGGGGGACGCCCAGCTCCCTTTTCCAGTTTGGAGGAATGATCCCGATTGCCACACGGCAGTAGGACAACTTTGCAACCCCGGATAGGGCCTCACCCCCAGCTTTGAGGAGTCCGCACGGGATTTTTACAAAAACCAGCTCCCTTTTCCCACCCCCAACTTTGCTACAGCCTCTCGGGATTTCATCAAGAGAGGGTGCGGTTTTGTAAATGGGAGGATCGGCATCCATACCACAGACACGGGGGAGCTTACCTGAAAAAAAAAAGGGTGTTTCAGTTTAAGTCAGAAAATAAAAAAGGCTAGGTTTTTAAACCCATAAAAACAAAGATCACAATTCCCCGGTAACAGATTATGTGTATATTTGGGACTATGATGCAGGCCTAGTTTTTTACTAGCAGAACATTGGGTAATTTTTGCAAAAATTCAAACAACCAAGTTTGGGATGATCTGGGGTTTTTTTTTAATTTTTTTTTGGGCGGGCATTCAGAAAAAAATTATTAAAATTTTGAGCACAAAGCATGGTTATGGGAATATTAATCTAAAGAAACGGAATAAAAGTAAACAAGTGATGACAAGAAAAAAAAAAGGTCAGATTTTTTTAAAAACCCCAAAAAAACATCAGAAAATATTTGTTTTATCTGAAAAAGTGTCAACAAAACAAATCTTAACCATAAATACCCTTCTAGTCCTTTCCCGCCCTTAGGGCTGGGAAAGGAGCTTATTTTGGTAAGGTTAGGTTTTGTAAACTTTTTTTTTGGGGTGGGGGGGTAAGGGGGGTTATTTAGAGGGAGGGGGAAAAAAGGCACATCTCTCCCCCCCTTTTTAAGACTTTTTGGAGGTATTGAATATATCTGTGAAGGTCGGGAAAACACAAAAATGTAAAGCTGCAGTTTTTAATAAATACACCCTAGGGGCCCAAAACTCTCCTGACATAAATGCCCCCCAGATCCCCCTGTGTTTAATGACAACCTGGTCATTGATTTTCGAACCCAAAATTTTCTGAGGGGGGGGTTTTCTTCCCCCAGACCCTTTTTTTGTCATTTTTTATTTCCCCACCTGTTGTAGGGGTTAGAAAAACTGCAAATAGGTTTTTGAAAAATTTCCGATGGAATAAGACACGTAGTTATAACCCTCCTCAACTTTTAGACCTGTTTTTTTGCTGTAAAACCCGGAAAAGGGGCCAATAGGGGAATTATCGCTGACGACAACGAGTGTTTTTCCCAAATTTTTCACGCGGCTTGTGTTTCCCATTTTTTGGCGACTGTTCCCCGGTTTTTTTCTTGGATGTTATATTTTAAAAATATAATTTAACAAACTTTTTCGGAACTATTGCCGAAATTGGATAAATTTTTTAGGGGGTTTGCAAAAGAGCGAGTGCAAAAAGGAGATATGGGGAAAAATTTAAATAAGTAAACCCCCCCCTTTTAAATCCCCTACCAACCCCCCCTTTTAACCTAATTAAGTCAAATTGCATTAAAATGGGTCCACGGCAAGGAATCAATTTAGGGGGTGAGGGGCATAAGAGGAAAAAGAGTGAAAAATAGAGGAGATTTCTTGACAGTTTACTCTTGAAAACCCGGGGAAGCTTAGGTTAGGGTTTATGAGGTTTTTATGAACCATTTGTAATAACTTTGTGTGGGAATACAATGCGGGTATTTTGAGAAAAATCCTATGGTTGTTTCAAAAATAAGCCAAACGTCTTCACTCAGAAACCCCAACTCACATAAGAGTTGGGAAATTGCTGCCCGTAAAACTTGCCTTTCTCCTCCCAATAAAAAATTTCATATCTCCAAAAGTAAGTATTTGTGACGGAAGTCATTTAGAGAAAGTTCTTAAAAAACTAAAAGGAAAACAGAACCAACCACACTCCCAATTCTGTATGGGAAATTTGTAGGGTTTTTAAAAAAAAAACTTTTTTTTTTTCCACACCTCCCAGTCCCTTTTAGTACCTCTAAAAAATTTTAAAGTGGGGGAGGATGCCCCTCCCCCAAATAAACGGAACCCCCCGGACCCCTCAAAATTATAATATGGTTTAATGACTAATCTAACCCCATAAACCAAAAAAAACCTCACTAATAAACCTCCCGCGGACATTCCAAAAAAATAAGATAACCTAACTTTATCCTAACCAATCCTGGTAAAAAATTTTTGTTTTTTTTTTTGCAATTAGAAAATTTGATCGGAGCTTTTGGTAAGGTTTGGTAAGGTTATAAAAATTTTTTTAGGGAGTCCAGAGGGGGGGGTTTAAGGGGGCATCCCTCCCTACTTTTTAATTCTTGTAGAAGTATTGAAGGGATATGGAAGGCCGTCGGAGAAAGAAAAAATTAATAATAAGGAGGAAAGGACTCTAGAATTTTTTCCAAATTAAAAATCGGAACAGTTTTAGGCACGCAAAAATCGATCGACAAGTTGAGGAGGTTTTTAACTACGTGCCCTTTTAAAGCATTGAACTCAGTAGAACTAAAAAAAGGTTTATTCTAGTGTTTGCCTACTCCCCCTCTCCCCCCCCCCCCCCCCCCCAAAACAAAATTGGGGACCCGGGGGAAAGCGGGATATTTGGCTGGGGTACAAAATAAGCGTCGCAAACACATAGTTTTTTTTAGTTTGGGGGTTGAAAAAAAAATAGAACTAGGGAAAATTTCTTTGGATTTTTTTTGAGTCAAGAAAAAGTGTGTAGCTGCGTCCTCACGAATGATGGGAAAAAGGTCGAGAACCCCCCCAACCCGCGCAGGAGGTTAGGTTAATTTTTTTGGTTAGGGTAGGTTTTATTTGGGGAGGCTAGGTTTTGATTTTGGTTAGGTTAGGTTGATTTTTGGGTTTGGTTAGGGTTTGATTTGGTTAGGTTAGGTTATGGGGCAATATCGATGGGTCAAACCCCCCTTTGGTAGGTTAGGTTTTGGTTAATTTTGGGTTAGGAAAAAATTTTTCTAGATATAAGGAAAATTTTTCCCCGATTAGGGGAATTTATCCCCTCCAAATCTTAAAATTTTGTTGCCGATATAATTTGTTCTCCACCCCAAAATCCATTCCCCCCAAAATCCCAAACTTTTTTGGGGGGAAATGGGGAGGAGTATGGGAAACACATAATTTTTCCTAAAAAAACCCCCTAATAAGGGCGGAAAAGGACTAGAATTTTTCCAACCAAGGGAAAGCATAAGACAAGAGAGTTGATACTGATAATTTCTCATTGACAGGTTACCTTAATTTTTTTCCCCCTCGACAGCAGACGAGGACGTTTAGGAGCGGGGGTCTAGTTGCTGAGCATGAGGCTGGTGAGACTGAGAGTGCGTGAGTACCCCGACGTCCCCCCAACCCTGGCCCTAGGGTCTGGCAACTTTGGGAAGGGAAGGGGCGGGGGTTTTTAAATTTTAGCTCTTTTTTTGGTCGAAGCAAAAGGGAGCAGGTCCCCCCGGGGAGATTGTCGGGACCCGGAATTTTCCTTCAATCCAATTTTTGTACATTCCCCATAGGGCACTTTCATCCCGTTGCTGTAGCAATCCCGCTGGAAGTGATCACTACAAATCCCGCAAAAGGTTAAAATTCCCTTTTCAATTTGATCTTGTCCGCCCCACAAAAACCTTTTTCCCAAAATTTTAAGTTTTGGGAAAGTAGGAAAATTTTTGGGAAACTTCTCCGAAAAGGCAAGCTGTCTTGTGCACCCCTAAAGGAGCTGAACTGGATATCGCAAAATAAATCAATAAAACACCCCAAAAAAACTTCAAGTATAATATATCTCCTGTGTTTACATCCCTCTGAATCTGCGGGCGGGATAGCTTTCCCTATTCCTACGTCACCGAGCCTGATCTTGAGTTGGCCGCATCGTCTGGAGTATTTTGAGAACTCGGGGATTTTGCAGATTTTGATTGCGGATTATTTAAAAGCGGCTGACTGGATGCAAAAAGTGACGACGTATTGTTGATATACTCGTTAATGGCTATGATTTGATTGCATTAAATCAGGAATGATGAAATGGTCTGGACGACTACTTTAACCACAAAGTATACCTAACCTAACCTTAACCACAAAGTATACCTAACCTAACCTAACCTAACCTTAACCACAAAGTATACCTAACCTTAACCACAAGGTATACCTAACCTAACCTAACCTTAACCACAAAGTATACCTAACCTAACCTTAACCACAAAGTATACCTAACCTAACCTAACCTTAACCACAAAGTATACCTAACCTAACCTAACCTTAACCACAAAGTATACCTAACCTTAACCACAAAGTATACCTAACCTAGCCTAACCTAACCTTAACCACAAAGTATACCTAACCTAACCTAACCTAACCTAACTGGACTTAGAATTTTTTGAGGCACCTCATATTTCATAGCGGCCGTGTGGGTTAACCAAGGCTGAGCGCACGCTGGAACCTTTACAGATGTGAAGTACAATAAGCATACAATACAGTGCGGTAGTTCATTTCAGTCAAAGCCGGAAGGATGAGTTCCAAAGTATTTCCCTATTTTTTCTTGGCCTACAATAGGTGCTTGTTCTAATGGAGAGGTTTATTTTGCGCAACCCCCCCCCCCCAAAAAAAAAAAATGTAATAATGAAACCTAACCTAACCTTATAGGTTTTAATGAAACTTAACCTAACCTTAAAGGTTTTAATGAAACCTAACCTAACCTTAAAGGTTTTAATGAAACCTAACCTAACCTTATAGGTTGTAATGAAACCTAACCTAACTTTAACCACAAAGTATACTTTTTTTTTTTTTTTTTTTTTTTTTTTTTTCTTTTTTTGCGCAAAATAAAGCTATCTCCATTACAACAAGCACCGCTTATTAGGAAGCGCTATGATCATTTGTATCATTACCGCACTCAGGTCTGTATGCATTTTGCTCATCAAAACAGATCACCGTGTAATAGTTTCGTTGAGCAGCTCAGTGAAATCTGCTCACTGAGCAGAAAAGTGCCCGTGTAATAGCGCCTTTACTGAATGAAGTTTTAATTTTCAGTGATTGCATTTGTTTATATATTTGCTTCCTCTTATCTGAGGAAATCTTTGTATTGAAGTCGTCATCGGTATAGCTGGTATTTCATAGTAGCCTACTATTTAGCCTATAATTAACTTGAGCTTATCTAGAATGGAAATTCATTCTCACACAAAATGCACCATGCATATATGGTGAGCAGCTAGTTGGTGGAAGTAAAAAAATCTGCTCTAGCCGACTCTTAATTGTCACTTTAAATTTAGTCTAGACTACGGTAGCCGTTCCTATATGCCCTATAGTGAACCTGGAACTGTTGAGTACAGTAAGGTTTTATGTTTGAAATGTAATGTACACATCCTAAGGATGCAGAAACTGCCGGATGCTAATTTGCATTTGTTGAGCAATTTGCATAATTGACCCTAATTAGCATATTCGTATTATCTTCCTTATTAAGCCGCCTATAGATTTTTTTAAGAAACTGACGCATAGGAGAGTGATATGTTGAGTGATTAATGTAATCATTACTGAATATATATAAGCACACTCGATGAGAGACGAATCTTCTTATTATATTGTATTGATGCATGATGGAAGAGCTCTCCCACGAGAGAGATGTCAAGATATGAAGAATGAAGTAAGATGAGAGACAGGAGGAGTGTGGATAGACTGATGGAGTAGCTCCTGTGGTAGTGTGCTGAGTGGAGGAATGACAGTCGTGTGGCTGAAAGTGTAAAAATAATTCTTGGAGGGCGCGCATGATAGGATTATCCTGTAGTCATTGCCTGTAATTCACTTTATTTTTTTCAGGTATCCAATCCATCCGTCCCTTATTGCTTTCTAACATAAATTTTCTACTAGACTGAGGCGGTGGAACTGGTCTATAAATAAACGGGTCGGCTTTATTTCTCCCTTTAAATATGGGAACGAAATTTACTCTCTTACACTAGAGGTACTTTATGCCTTACGTCAGTCAGTAAGCATGTAAGTAGACTGTTTTAGTTTTCCAACAATTGTCCCCCATATTCCTTCAAAATCCAAATGAAAACAGACATCTGGGCATGGGACTTTTCCTACATCTTGAATTAATTTCCAACAGTTTAATTAAGAACCTCCTACAAAATAACTTGTATATCTCTCAGCACTGTACCCTTTTTTCACACCCTCTCTTACCTCGAATTAATCTTCCATCGTAAAGTGCCATATGACCTCCGATGTCTGGCACATTTTCCCTTTTTTAGCATTAAATTAATCTTCCATCGTAAAGACCTCTTGTGTGCATGTGATACTATAATACCTCTTGTAGCATACAGGGCCCTGAGCTATTCTCGTGGTCGTGGTGTATATGATTGATCAATTTATTCCTTAAATTGATGCACACTTTGCCACTATCACTTCTAGGCCATTCCAGGCATCTAAGTTTCTATTGGGAAAGCTGTACTTGTGTTACTCCTACCGTAGATAACACTAAAGTCGCCAGGACTGTTTTTTTCTATGTACAGACGTGTAGTGGCGTTAATACTTACATTTCTACATCCATGATTTCAGGAAAGTTAGAAGGGGCTATCTGGAAAGTCTGTCATTTTGTGTCTGCATCTGTGTCATAAGAGATATGGCTATAAATGATCAAATTACAAAAATATCAACAGAGTAGCGACCAACAATAAGGTCGCCCTCTAGGGTTTAGTATTTACTGAGTGTACTCCCGACGTCGTCGTCGCGCGAAAAAAAAAAAATGCAAAATTTGAAACCGTATATACATGCAGATACAAAGCATAAAACAACGCTGAAACAGGGTAGATTATACAGTCATGATATAAACTACTGTGTATTATCTTTAGTGGCACATACAAATTAGTAGCGATGCTATAATTCGTAATATTTGGCGGCTGGCGACTATATTGTTATCTACGGTACATGTTTCTTTTCTCAACTTTTCCTTGTGTCCCTTCAAATACCCCGACTTTTTCTTCTCTTACTAGCAGGTTATTTCTGTCAACTTCTTCCAAGCCATTCATCTGTTAATACATATCTTGTTGTTAGGTTTTCCTCTCCCATTGTTCTTTTCCAAAGGTTGGCAGTTGTCTTTCCTCCTAGGTTAAATATTTCAACTAGACACCATCTTATTGCTAACCTTTGTATTTTTTTCTTTTTTTTTTACGTTGTTAATTTTGATGGGAAACCACAAAATTTATTTAAACTTCATAGTTTTAGTACCGAGTAGTTGGGAGAGCTGCCGCTTGTTATCTTTGTTCTTCATGATGGCTGCGTGTCCAGGTAAAGGTGAGGTCAAAGTCAACTGGTATGCAATTGATCCTTCCCCGGTTCTTCTGTGCCTCTCATGATCCTTTGCACTGATACCATCATACCGATCAAAAAGGACATCTCTACTTTGTAGTTGACCAGACGATTTTTCATTATTGACTCAAGTCAGACCATTTCCACGACAACTCCATTGTGCACAGTGCTAATTGTTGATTTAAAGAACAAATATGTTGATTTAGAATATTAAATTCAAAACAGATTTTTGCTTTGATTTAGAACATATGCTATGTCAAATAGGGAATATATTCGTAATTTCGTGACATACCTAATCAATATGCTAATTAGACAATTTATGGACAAAATAAAAATATACACAGTAGCATCTTGCAGTTTTACATCATTGAAAACTTAAAACTTAGGTCTAGACACCCATAGGAATTCTATAGGCGGCTTAATAAGGAAGATAATACGAATGTGCTAATTAGGGTCAATTATGCGAATTGCTCAACAAATGCAAATTAGCATCCGGCAGTTTCTGCATCCTTAGGATGTGTACATTACATTTCAAACATAAAACCTTACTGTACTCAACAGTTCCAGGTTCACTATAGGGCATATAGGAACGGCTACCGTAGTCTAGACTAAATTTAAAGTGACAATTAAGAGTCAGCTAGAGCAGATTTTTTTACTTCCACCAACTAGCTGCTCACCATATATGTATGGTGCATTTTGTGTGAGAATGAATTTCCATTCTAGATAAGCTCAAGTTAATTATAGGCTAAATAGTAGGCTACTATGAAATACCAGCTATACCGATGACGACTTCAATACAAAGATTTCCTCAGATAAGAGGAAGTAAATATATAAACAAATGCAATCACTGAAAATTAAAACTTAATTCATTTAGAAAGGGGAACAAACGGAAAGCCAGAACCTGTCATGCCCTGCTACCTATAGCTACATGTACTAGGTAGACAAGGAAGGCCAAATGTTAACAGCAAAGCTACGCTACCTTTATTTACAACTATAGGATTCGTACAGTAATTAAGTATCTCATCGAGTGCGCTTATATCAATTCACATTACTGTGTAACGAGACGCAAAAGATATACGTAAAAAGACAGTGAAGGTGAGAAATAATGTATAAATAATGAGAACAAAATGAGGTCGCTACATGGTGAGATATGCCGAGCTGCCTCTTGACTGAGGAATGGCAGCTAGGCTGCTTCCTGACGGAGAACAAATCATGTCGCTACATGGTGAGATGCATTACACCGATATTGTGGAGGGACAGGCTGCCACCTGACGAAGAACAACAGGCAGTTGAGAGAGGCCGCTGCCTCAGCTGGTCTCGCTTCCCCGTGACTGAGGTGTGTCAGGCGGCCTCCTGACGGAGAAATAACATGCTGCCGTTACATGTTGAGATACCGCGCTGCCCGGTGACAGAGGAATGCAAGGCAAGGCCTCCTGACAGAACGCCACGCCCTGTATACATGCAACCGTAACAAGCAAAGCTACGCTTCCTTGATTTACAAGAAGATTCGTCTCTCATCGAGTGTGCTTGTATATATTCACATTACTGGGTAATACGACGCAAAAGATATACTTAAGAAAGACAGTGAAGATGAGAAAAAATGTATAAATGATGAAGATGGGTGGGTAAATCCACCCAGAGTATCCTACGACGAATTAATCCGCCACGGAAATCTCCGGCCGTGGGGTCGGCTGAGGTGAGGCAGGAGCCGGGAGCAAGCTGTTGCCTCTCCGCGCGGCGGGATGAAATGAAAAGTAATCATCGTACCTCTGGCGCCCTACATGGCATCCGAAAAACACAACCTAATACTGTATGAACCCAAACCTCCTGAACCGCTACTAACCGGACCGTACAGAGCGGGCTAGTGGGAACCGGTCTTTAGTCAAGCAACAGTACTGTAACGCTCTGTCGGCCTCACAGAGACACCTGAAGTGTGTGGTGGGGTCGAGGGCGTAACACATTAATGAACAACTATTACCATATTAATATATTTGCTGCAAAAGAAGTGTACGACAACTCGACAAAAAATTAAGACGTTTGTAAACAAACCAACATGTGGCTGGCGGCTGGCCCAAGGCCTGGAACACCGAAGGTCTGGCCACTGGAGGCCTTGCCAGGGGCCTCTGAAGGAAACATTAGATCCTCCGCCTCAGTACATGTGCCTTCCTGAGGAAGTTTAAACATATCTCGCCTATGTGATTGCTTCACCAGACTATATATTTCGTACGTGTGGCAAATAGCCTGAGATAAGACCATCAGCGTTGCCAGACAAAATGTATATAAATCTGAGAAACGGGCAAAATACCTGTAGAAATCTGTAGACCTGGGTATATATCTGAGAAAAAATCTGTAGATTTAGCCAATTTTAGAGGCAAAATCTGAAAATCTTAACATTGACCAAATATCTGTAGATCCACATATTATTCTGTAGATCTGGCATCACTAGGGGCCGTGTTTATTTTAAAAATGTCGGATGGCGAAATTAGCCGTGGCGTTAAAAGCCTTTTTTAGGGGGTGCACCAAGTTACAAAACTTGCATCTACGCTTGGTGTTCCGCCTCACCTCACTAGCACCACCACGCGCAGTAGTCACTTTGCACA
>JACEEZ010003421.1:207500-212347 GCA_016584305.1 Chionoecetes opilio
CTATGAGATTAATTAAGGTTGCTGGCCAGGCAAAGACCGACCCTAAGGGATTTCTCAGGTCTATAAGACAAAAGTAGGGAATTGGTGGGTCCGTTAAAAATTGATCAGGGGAGATTGTAAGTTCTGATAAGGATGTGAACAAATTGTGACACAGAATGATCAGTTATTCACTTATTGAAGGAACTGAAGTTAATTCTTACCTCTAAAATATCCACCCTATATATACCCAACACTACACCCCAGCTACTACTAACTAAGGTACTTATCAGTGTAATGCAAAAATTCATCAGAACCACTTAGTCATGTGGGACGTCTCTATTGATAAGGTTGGTTAACGGCGCCAAGTGGGTGCGAATCTGGTGAAGAGTGTAGGTTCGAATCCTCGCTCGGGACACGGAAAAAGGAAATGATTTATTTCCGAATTATGATTACAGCCTGAGTCATATGTCTGTTGGAAGGACATCCTGACGAGATTTCAAAAAGTACCTGCGGCCCAGGGCAATGTGAAGCTTCTGTCGGGCCTGGGCATTACCCCCATAGAAGCATCACCTGGTTCCATAATACGGCCACATGCAAGTCTCTGTCAACAGGGCATTCCTACTCTCCCCTTTGACCAAGACTGCCCCTTCAGGAATCCCCCACAGAATATCACAATAGCAAGCAGGAGTAAAAAAGAGAAGAGAGAAGAAGGAAAGTAAGAAGACCCCCCTCCCCCCGGCATTACATCAGGTTTATAGGAGGGTAGAAATGGCGTGGAGGACTTCATCACATATTCCACGGACAGGCAGCGGACTGGCGGGAGGTGAGTGGTGTAGGGTCGGCGTCAGGGCGACAGCCAGGCTTAATGCCGGGCGAGATAGTCGTGGTGTTGCTAGACACTTTCTTGGCTTAACCGAGAACTCGGTTTTTTGTTGATATTGTTACGCCCTCGCCCCACACACAACACGGTGAACACTGTGAAGGGGGGCTGTCAAGGCACAACAAAGCGCTGACGTACTTACAAACACGTCTGGGTTCGGTATGTGAATGAGAGCGAGCTGTATCACAATCCACGAGTCTTTATCACCTAACTCACAGGCGAAGGAAACACTTGTGACTCCTTTTTTGAGTTTACTTACTAAGGTTCTGATACAATTAACAGAGTACAAGGCGGCAGAGAGGAGACAGGCAGACACCGCACTCACAACAAGTCCTGTATACATCCACACGTATTACCCACACGTTCTGTTTTATCCACACGAGACAAGTATATCCAAGTAGTCAGGCAGATAGGTGTAACAATTGTGGGTTTATACGTACAAGCATGAATTTGGCACAGTCATAGATAATAGTCTAATGGATAATTCCAGATATGGACACACCGCGAAAACGTCCTATGGTAGCCGTGGCGGCCATTTTACAAATGGCCGCTTTTAGTCTAGTGGCTAGATAGAGGTTTCGTGCATCCCCCCCCCGAAATATACTTCTCATTGGTGTCTATAGATAGGAAACAATGTGTAGAAAATGATTTGCTATGTTAAATAGTTGAAAAAATGTCCCACGTATCATTGTTATGCAAATTAGTGCCGCCATTACCAAAAACTCTATATTCGCCTATATCTCGGCCAATATTGCAGATAATAGCAAATAAGGTGTCTAGACCTATGTTTTGAAGGACAAGGATTTATATAAAACCATTTAAAATGTGATTTGTTTACACCAAGAGTTTTGCATATGAACCTTTAGAAATACATTATTAGTGTCCATGTAGTGAGTGATAATAAAGTTTTTATTATTTATTGCAACTTGTTATCGTATCCTTATTGTCCTCATATCTTATCATATCTTTTTTTTCAGTTGGTGTTTCGAACAGCGAAATGTCTAGGAGTTATCAGCTAATGGATCCACTGCAACCTGGACAATCAAAGGCGCAGGTACAGACGGATTGGAACAAGTGCGTTTTGTGCCAAAAAATCACACGGGAAAGTTTGCAATGCCCAGCAGAATCAAAACGGCACGATGTGGAGTTGGTTATTCTACCATTGCCTTCAACATCAGACATTTCAATGAACTTCACGAATTCCGATGCCACTAGAATTAGACGCCTTGATGACGGGATGCCATTGAAGCTACGTTTCTGGAGAACAATGCCAAGTGGCACAAATCCTGCCATACAAAATTCAATAATATAAAACTACAACGAGCAGAAAAAAGGAAATGCACACAGGGTTGCGACCCTGATGCTACTACATCCAAGAAATACACTCGTCAAGTCGCTCATCATGAAGTGGCAGCATCGGATGTCTGTTTTTTTATGCGAAGATGTGTCAACTTCCGAACCACTCCGTCAGGCATCAACTTTTCGTCTAGACTCCCGCGTACGAAGATGTGCATTAGACCTGCAGGACGAGAGGCTACTTGCAAAATTGAGTGCTGGGGACATGGTCGCACAAGATGCAAAATATCATCCAAGGTGTCTTGTTTCACTTTACAACAAAACTAAATCATTACAAGATAAACAGAAGATGGACACAACTGATAAAGTCAACCATGGGATTGCACTAGCCGAGTTGCTGTCATTTATCGATGAAACAAGAATAGATGAAGAGCATGCCCCTGTCTTTAAACTTGCAGATCACGTCAAATTTTATTCTAATCGTCTAGAACAACTTGGAGTGGAGCAGCATGTCAGACAACATAGCACAGAGTTAAAAAATCGTATCCTGGCCCAAATCCCATACCTTACGGTTCATAAGGAAGGGCGTGATATAATACTTGCATTTGATAAAGATGTAGGACCTGCCCTCCGTAAAGTCTGCAAAGAAGGCCACGATGACGAAGCCATATGTCTTGCAAGGGCAGCGAAGATAGTACGTAGAGAAATGTTCCAAACTGCAGCTACATTCACAGGTTCATTTGATGAGGACTGCCAAGTAAAATCAGTACCTCAGTCACTGTTGACTTTGGTGGCCATGATCCTCGACGGCCCCAACATCAAGTCCAATCAGGTGATGGTGTAACCCAAGCAACCCTCAGCACAGCTCAGTTGTTGCAGTACAATAGCTTCATCCGTCGCAGAGTGGGTAGTACTACTGTGCGTCACAACAAAGACAGAGAAAAACCCCATTGCCCATATACGTGGGACTCACAGTCCATGCAAGAACTCGGAAACGTGACCTCATTGAGATGCTGTTTGATCTCGGACCTGTCCATCTCCTATGACGAGTGATGGCAATCTCCACATCCATGGGAAACAGAGTGTGTGAGCAGTATCACCGAGATGAGGTAGTGTGTCCCACCAATCTACGCGAGGGCTTATTCACAACGGCAGCGGTTGATAATATCGACCACAATCCGAGCTCCACAACGTCGACAGATTCCTTTCACGGTACTGGGATATCACTTTTCCAGCACCCCAGTCTGCAAAATAATGGGACGGACCGCAGGGAACACAGCGTCCTTGAACAACCATCTACTACCACTACACTGTCAGAGCTCCCAGAGTCCTACACCTGTGTTCGTCCGCTAGTGTTACCTCGGAAGGATCCTCCACTCCCAAAGGTTGATGGTCCATTGAAGAGTGATGGGCAGGAGATCACCCAGGCATTGCACCAAGAGTATGGGTGAGTACTTGTAACATTCTAACATAATACCATGCCATAAGAACGTGATGCAATAACATTATTGTTATACCATGAGTAAATGTTTGATTGTTTTCTGACAATTCTAATGTACTTTGCTTAATTTACAGATGGCTGGATACTGTGAAACAGAGGTATCAAGAAATTCCACAAAGTGACAGTAACTTATCATGGGCAGCCTACCATGGCAGTAAGGAGTCAGGACAAGATAATCTGACGACGATCACAGCACTACTTCCCCTCTTTCCGGACGACTCCAAGTCTGTTGGTATGATACGGCACTCCATGGACGTGATTAAAAAAGCTGTGATGGAAGTCAACCAAGGACAGAAACCAGTGATCACTGTGGATCAACCACTCTAATTTGGTCCTGTAATTTCACTGAAACATTGACTCCTGAACGCGGAGGTTCCGAAATTTGATGAGTCAGCACTTATTACGCTCCTGGTGGGTTATTGACATTGTGGCAACACAAATGCAAATTGTGGTCATTTGGAGAATACAAGTATGGCATATATGTGTATCTAGAGTCATTTCATTAGAACATAAAGAAGCATTTGTGTCGTTCGGTTAAAAATAATCACGGTCATAACGGTCATTTGGTAAAATGGCCGCCACGGCTACCATAGGACGTTTCGCGGTGGGTCCATATCTGGAATTATTCATTAGATTATTATCTATGACTGTGCCAAATTTCATGCTTGTACGTCTAAACCCACAATTCTTATGAGTGGATACACCTATCTGCCTGACTAAAGGACAGAGGCGATAAACAGTCACACAGTGGCAGATACAAACGGGAAGGCACGGGGAGGAACCGGCTAACAGTACGTCTTGTCCAGGCAGTTGTCTTCTCCTCACTACCTCACTCCCTCCTTTGTCCCGTCAGCCGGCTCTCTTGACTCTCCTCCCAGTCCGCCGCTCTCCCCGGGGCTCCTATTGGTGCCCAAGGCCGACGCCACCGACTCGTACACACAAGACATACACACACAACAAATGCCTCTACTTCTTACGCGCAACCTCCGCTATCAACCCACTACAATAACCACACAAACATGCGTAACACTGCCTCCTCCTTCCCGAGGTGATCGACCTCGGTCACAAGACACTACACATTAGCACTTATTACTAGGGTACGCCGTAGGTCCATGAAAAGTGAAATAGATATTTCGAATTTGCAGGGGTTTTCTTATGTAAAATTAATTTTAAGGTGGTTTTCTCTTCAAC
>JACEEZ010003421.1:214577-229577 GCA_016584305.1 Chionoecetes opilio
ACCCCCATGCCCCCTCAGGCTACCGGCTTGTTGCAGGGCAGCTTTCAAAACTCTGTGCCCAGACCAGATGGCTCCTCCTGAAAGTAGACTCTCGGAACTGGCAGCAGCGGTGGACCACCACAGCTGTGAGGAAGACCCTCTAAATCTAACCAAGTAAACCAAGTAAGTAAGTAAGTATGAAACATCAAGTGTTTTAGTTATACTATACCTACATCCTACATAAGATTAACAAATATATAAAACTCTTACCTTGTATGGAATCCAGTTCTAAGAAGAAATAGCGGGTGAACGGTGGTTGCACTGAGAGCCGTATGTCCACACTCGATGGTCGCTTAGCACCAACTGAATTTTGGAGCAGACTCACATCATGACGTCACCGTCCCTCGTGCCTCGCAGGCGCAGGCTTTTACATACAAACGGCTTTGCCCAGTGTCACCATGTCCGCGTGAACGCAGGAGGCAATTTTTTTTCTTCACGTTAGGTGAAATAGACTATATTTATCCACGTTCTGATTTATCATCAATATATATATATATATATATATATATATATATATATATATATATATATATATATATATTATTATATATATATATATATATATATATATATATAACTAGGAAATAGACCGTCCACACTAAAGATGTGGAACGTGTCCAAGCTCGCACAGGCTAAAGTCAACTTTTTAAATACCCTCACCTTAAAATACTGTGTCTACTAAAAGTAAAGTAACCAGTAAAATAATATTACTAAAAAAAACCCATGCCCCCATGTTGATCTAGACTAGCGAGGCGAGCTTGGACACCTATTTATGCCGAATTCATTCTTTGGTACTAAATAGATTGGTAAATCTGTCATATAGGCTTGTAAAATGTTTACTCCGCGAATGGGGGAAAGGAGGCTACAGGCGCAAAGGAAGAAATTTGGCACAGAAGGTTATATTTCGTCTCGAAAACTCATTTATGCAGGAACTATTCACTATCTGAGAAACAAATAAGAGTTAATGTATGTCTAATGTATTTTTATTTACATATTATACGTGTAAAAACTGCCTATTGTCCATAATAGTTCCTAGCTACGTTGTCAGCCAATCAGCGTTCAGGAACCACTGAGCGGCCATGTTTACTTATTATCCCAGATATACAGACATATTAAGAGTAAATAAGCTGAGATTTTCCCTTAGAAAAAACTCTTAACACGTAAAGAAAATTAAAGCTAGCTCACTTCCAATGTAATTTTAGATAGAGAGTGGTTTAACACGTAGATAAAATTAGAGTTAGCTCACTTCCATATAGACTTATTTAATGGGAAATAAGGCGAGATTTACCCTTAAATACCTTATTTATGTGACAATTATTAGTGACAATAGGAGTATTGCTATTGATAAATATAGGGTGGACGATAATACATTGCCGCCATATTAGCCTTTCAGCGTAATATTCTCCATGAAATATATGACATCATAGTTTAATGCCGGTAAAAGGAATATTTTGACGTGTTTTCGTAAGTGTCTCCCGCTGAATACTACAGAGACGTACCGAGGGTATACCTTGATGCGCTGATCCTAGGTTCGAGTCCCGCTTCCCAGAGATTAGCTTCTATGGACCACTGTGGCCCGCGCCGTACCCGTGGCCGCGGCGGTACGGGGCTGACGCCGTTGTAGTGGACGAGAACTGCGCGTTCGCTCTTTAGGTCAGACACACACACTGGGGGCTAACACCTCACTCTTAACCTCTCTCGTTTTACCACATACACCACACCTGTCACTACACACCTGTACGGCCTCGCAACACACCTGTCGCCTGTGTATCACCGTAAATAAATGACTTGGAAGTTTCGACGGTGTCGTCGAAAATGTATTCCGTCGAACCTTCCTGTTTTCCATCCTAACACCCACCCACAAACCCACACACACTATCACAACCCTACACACATCCTGACACATACACACACCCTAAAATACAGCCCCACACACACCCTATATCCTAACACACGGATACAGTTGATTCGGGCCGCCAGTTGAATCAGGCCGCCTATATTAAATGCATACCAAGCATGCATTTATGCATAACCTTATAGGTTTTAATGAAACCTAACCTAACCTTAACCACAAAGTATACCTAACCTAACCTTAACCACAAAGTATACCTTACCTAACCTAACCTTAACCACACAGTATACCTAGCCTAACCTAACCTAACCTAACCTTAACCACAATGTATACCTAACCTAACCTAACCTTAACCAACAAAGTATACCTAACCTAACCTTAACCACAAAGTATACCTAACCTAACCTAACCTAACCTAACCTAACCTAACCTAACCTAACCTTAATCACAAAGTATACCTAACCTAACCTTAACCACAAAGTATACTGTCTGCTGGGTATGCATGCTACTATAGGCGGCCTGTTTCAACTGGCGGCCCGAATCAACGGATACCCTAACACACCCCTACACAACCTAACACATCCTAAAACACAACCAACACACACACAAACCCTTAAACATCCCCATACAACCCTTAAACATCCCCATACAACCCTTACATCCTTACACACCCACCCACAACCCCACACACGCTATCACAACCCCACACACATCCTGACACATACACACACCCTAACATATTCCCACACAACCCTGACACCCTGATTCACCCTTACATACCCCCACACACAGATTCTCACACCCTTACACCCCCACACACCCTAGAACATCCTTACACACCCTAAAACACCCCCCACACACCCTAAAACACCTTAAAATCCCCCACAACAATTTCAAAACAAAACGTCAAAACATCCTACACCAGAATCCTACGCGGGTATCCTAATATCCTTCCCCCCTCGCATCCTGGCACTGTAGGACTCTGGACGCCGGGAGGATTGTGTAGGACGCGTAGACAACACTATTGCACTATCCTACTAATATCCTAACATTATCGAGCCTCTGAGAAGCCAAGGCAAGGCTAACATCCAACCACGAACCCACACTCAAACTCACACAGTTGCCAGATCACCCTGATAGAAAATCCTTATTTGGAAATTAAACTCCCCTTTGACTCATATTTCCCGTCACACACCCCACACACGCACATAAAAATATTTAACATGAACTCAATGGTTTCTTTTTCCCCATTTATGCCTTTTTCTTTCCCCTTTTGAAGCCAAAACTATTTCGTCAAACTGTAACTTTTGACTTGGCAACACTTGTATGGCCTACACAGTGCACAGCCTAAAATAACAGTTTTACGCGTACAATCTGTACATAGAAATACATTAGACATACATTAACTCTTATTTGTTTCTTATATAGTGAATAGTTCCTGCATACATGAGTTAAGAGACGAAATATAACCTTTTGTGCCAAATTCCTTCCTTTACGCCTGTATACCCGTTGCCCACAAAAGTAGTCACAAGAAGAAGAAAGAATTCGTGGAAACATTTTACAAGCCTATATGACACCTGATTTCGGCTGAAATAGGTGTCCAAGCTCGCTTCGCTTGCTTGGACAATAATATAAGCGAAAGTGTGTCTGTGTCTGTGTGTGTGTGTGTGTGTCCGCGCTAAAGTTCCGCCCCCCCGTGGCACAATCCCGTCATATGGCACATTTTTGGAACCAGCTCGACCAGGGGCACATTATAAACCCACTTATGAGATGATCCGATCACTTTTATTTTAATATTATTTTTAGTAGCCTATTAGCGAGAATTGTGAAAAAAAAATGTGGGTTGCGAGAATTGAGGAAAACTTGATGTAGGGTGATGGGTAATGGGTGAGTGAATGGGTGGGGTGATGGGTAATGGGTGTGGGGTGATGGGTGAGTGAATGGGCGGGGGGTGATGGGTTGAGGGTGATGGGTGAGGGAATAGGTGGGGGGTGATGGGTAATGGGTGAGTGAATGGGTGTGTGGTGATGGGTAATGGGTGAGTGAATGGGTGGGGGGTGATGGGTAATGGTGAGTGAATGGGTGGGGGGTGATGGGTAATGGGTGAGTGAATGGGTGGGGGTGATGGGTAAGGCGTTAACATACATTTCTACATCCATGATTTCAGGAAAGTTAGAAGGGGCTATCTGGAGAGTCTGTGTTTGGTGGGCCGAAGGCCCACCAGTAGCCCTCCGCAGGAGCTAGCCAAAAAGTCCGCCCGGAGGGCGGCTTTGCGGGCTAGTATATATATATATATATATATATATATATATATATATATATATATATATATATATATATATATATATATATATATTATATATATATATATATATATATACTATATAGCCTAAATACAGTTTTTGCTTGATGAAACGCGAATACAATGCAACTCACTGACGGCAGAAGGACAGTGGGTACGGAAAACATTATCACACGCTGATTCCAGTCCAGGTGGGGGAGGCGAGAGAGGCGGTCAGTCACATCCTTGGCAGTATGTTCCTCGAGGCTCCAGAACACCACAAGGCACTGCATGGCCTGTAAAGTTACACTCTTAACCTTGACGCCCTTAAGGCACAATATTATATAGATTGCTGCGTCAGAGAAGTAGCCACGGCAGGTTTTCATAACATGTAAAGAAAACTTGAAACTAATCATACTTTAAATCACGCTTGCTTTTGTCTACATGTGTATGTTTACTTTACTTCCCTGCAAGCAGCCTTGACACTTACCTCTGGCTGCCCGCCCTAATGGCCACCCAGTGGCCTGAGGCTGGATAGAGGTCCCGTGCAAGCTCTACTTACGCTTGAGGTTATGGGAGCCATAACGGTGAGGCAGGAAGGGCGTGGACAGGTGGGCACCAGGATGGAGGCAGGCCACAGGGAGTGTAGGCCGTAGCGCGCCGCCAAGCTCGCCGCGCCGTACACCTTGATCACAAAGTCACCTCAGTCATGTGACTCAAGGAGAGAGGATATTGGAAATTAATGTCCATCTATTACAAAACTCCTGGGAATGTCTGGTCTACTCACAGCCAAGGAGTGAGGCAGGTGGCGGGCCAATCTCTGTTTTAGGGCGTCCAGCTCGTATTTTCTCACTTGGCGCAGCCCCACCTCTTCACCCAGCGTGGCCATCGTGCAGAATGAAGTAGGGATGTGCCCCGGTACCCGGTATACCGAAATACCGGTATTTTGGCGTCGGTATTACCGGTATTACCGATATTTTGGTTGTCCGGTATACCGGTATCAGTATTAGTATTACATCGGTATATCGGTATTGGTATATTATTTAGTCTGTATTGGATTTCGGTATTATGTGTTTTTTTTCTTTTTCTCGAAACAGACTCCTGACTAGTACCAAGACCAAGAACTGACTATAGCTGTAGGGCTATTTTATAGTGACTACTCCGACTGCTGAGACGTGTATGGTAGCTTAACGCTCATTGGCTCAGTATCCAAAGGTGGGCACCAAACCGTTAATCCGTTAATCGTTAATTAACAGAGTTAACATTTTCGTTAACGATTAAACTTTTAAGTTAACTTTGGAAATCATTATCGGACTAATTAACTACCGTTACATTTAACTTCCGTTAACTCAAGTGCGCTAACCCAAAAATTTCATAAAAACCAGTAAATGTTTAACAGTTTCTATTATTTTCAGATTTTCAATACAGATGTAGAGTCTTAGCATATTTAATATTGTACGCGTCATTCTTTCAACCCCGATATAACGCCACTTATTAGTTTTGTTCACCCTTTTCTGGCTCTAAAAGCCTTTAAAAACCTAAAACAGGGCCAAAACTATGAAATCTGCCTTTTTTAGGTTTAAAAAAAAATTAAAACTATAAAATCTGCCTTTTTTTTTAACTCTAAAGCAAAAAAACTATAGTTTTTGGGTTCTAAAGCCCTTAAAAAAAACATAAAGGCTGATTTTCTAGTTCTGGCATTTTTCAAAGGTGTTTTTAGGTGGTTTTAGAGCAAAAACAGATATTTTTTTTCTTTGATAAAAATCAACGTTAGCGGTTTATCGATAACTTCCGTTACATTTTTTTTTTAAAGAAATAACTGATTAACGGTTATCGAAGTAAATTTTTTGGATAACGGATTAACGGTTAACGTGTCAGTCAGTTATCACTGCTAACATATATAATAACTTGCATATCTATTATTATTGAATTACAACTATTATCACACAAGTGTAACAAGTACTACAACTACCATACATAATATTTTCATGTAATTAACATCAAAAGAATCAGTGTATTTTTAGAAACATTATAAACATATAATTATATATCTATGTAATGTATATATAATTATACGTTTATCTTTCCTTCTCTGTTTCACCGTGAGACCCATGAACACCTTGCATTCTCAAAGTATGTCACAGAACAAATGCCTAGTTGTCAGCATAAAGTATAGGATCAACAAGAAGTGATAAGAAGCCAGAATCACGAGGAAGAGGGGGAGAAGACCTCGGACATCGACGCTACAAACACGCTCTGCTCACTCGCCCCATCCGACACTCCCTGGCTGTGCTCAAGACATTCATTGTACTTGGTTGTAATCCCTACGCTCCTTACTGGACTCTAAATAAATGTGTACAAAGCTGGAAGTACCAATTTAACTCATACCAGATAAGTCTCTACAATATACCGACTTATAAACGAAGTCAACTTTTTGATTAACGGCGCCCACCACTGTCAGTATCTGAGGAGCGTTTTATCATTGGCCGGCTGCACCTCAGCTGATAATGCCGCGCTGTGAAACCTACCTCCCCCCCTCCTCTCTCTACCCCTGAGGGAGACCATACAGAAAACGGACCATTACATATAAACAAAAGCGTCCTAAAAAAAATCTAGCCTAGCTATATTTTCATTTTGTTTTTATTATTCATTTTTTATTATTATTATTTTTATTATTATTATTATTTTGTTATATTATTTTTATTATTTTTAGTTATATTTTTGGGTATTATCATCTCTTTTTAATTATTGTTATTTTTTATTGCACCCAAATTATTATTATTTTTGGTAAAATAAAAAAATGTAGTATTCATTTTAGCTAGCCCACGGGTTAAAATTTACACCAAACACAGAGTTAAAACCCCAAAAAAAATTTTTTACGGCAAAAATGTAGGTAATAAAAACAGAGGGGGGCCATGGGGAGGAAAAAACAGAAAAGGGTGCGTGTTTTTCTATGGGGTTTGGGCAGGAAGGTAACTGGAGAATCCCCGAAACCGGGTTGGGGGGCCCCGTGGCATAGGGCTGTAGAGGCAGCACCCCCAGACACTCACTGCCGGGTGTAGGGTGTCTTTAGAGACAAAGAGAATTGATACAACTAAAACCAAAAATACGTAATAAAAAAAATTTTAAGTTTTAATTATTTTCAATACGTTACTAAGTTAATTTTCATTAAAAACCCGACCAAAAATTAAAAATTACTTTCATATTTGCTTTCGATTCATGTCTGGGGCCCCCGCCCCGCCACTTGTGAACACAAAGAGCGCAGTCGAGGCAGTAAGTTTCGTCCCCCCGTGTTTTCAGGCGTGTAGTGGTTAAAAAAGTGCTTTCTTTAAACCCTATGGGGCGAAAGGGAAAAAACCAGGGGAAGTATTTGCCCAAAAAATTTGCTTTTCCCAGGACATTAAATGAAAAAAACTAAAAAAAAGCGGGACCCACCTTTATTTTCAATAATACTGTAATTTACCAAAACCCCACCTCAGCCAAACCCCTCTATACCAACACTACCCCCCCCACCATCCCTTTTTCCACCACCACTACACCATATGCCCGAAAAACCCTGAACATCAAAATAAAAAATAAAAAAGAGTAGGTAAAATTTTTGTATCTCACTGTTTTGAAAGCTTTTCAGCCTCCATTTTATTTTATCACGAAACCCATGTCTCCCCAAGGGGCCCCTTTCTAGGCGTCCCCTTTTGTTGGGGTTTCCCTTTCCAAAAAAGCGGCCATTTCCATCCCCAACAACAAAATCCCATTTCTTGTCGTCTTTTTTGGGCCCCTGTTGGGGTTTTTTTTGGGTACCATAGAAATTTGGAAACCCTTTGGGGAAAAGCCCGGTTTTGGGGGAAGGGCCCAGTGCCTCCCCAAAAAAGAAAACCTTTCTAATGCCCCGGGTTTTTTATCAATACCCCTAATTGCTACTTCCTAGGTTATATTTTTTCGAAAACCCGATGTAAAAATTTTTCAGGTAATGCATAAAAACGTTTGAGGGGGTTTTAATAAAGAAAAAAAATAGTTTAAAAAAAACTTTGGGTGGCCGCGGTGAAAGCAAAGTCACCAGCTGTCAAGGCCCGAAACATATTCTTCACGGCCCTCTACCTTTTAAAAAAAAATAATTTTATTGTTTACCCTATATTCTTCTATAGGTCAGTAAATTGTAGGTATATATGGGGTAAGATATACAAAAGGGGTTTAATTACAAAGTAAAATTATTTTATTTAAGCTCCCCCCCACTTATTTTTACTCTTTTGAGGCACTGATAACGAGGGGGGGTTTTTTAAAAATTTTCTTTAAAAAAAAAATTTTTGGGGTGGGTTTCAAAGGGCCAAAAGGGGCGCGGCATCCGCTTTTAAAACCCCCAAATGTTTTTTTTTCCATAATTCCCATATTTCATAGCAAAAAAGATATATGCAAATAACACTGTTTGCAATTAGGCGTAGTTAGATACTTTGATGGCAGTATAGTATACAGCTACATATGGGGGGGTAGGGCCATGAATAATTAAATTCTCCCGCGACTCGAAATCTTATTAACATCACTGGCATGAATACATTTGGGGCCCAATTTTCGTTTTATGATTGCTGGCTAGCGTAAAAATGGGGTAATTGCTTTGTAAGTCAAATACTTAAAATATTATGAGTGATATTACATTTTCCCAAAAGATATGTATAAATTTGGATATATTCATATTACAAAAAAAAAGAGCCTTTTTGAGAACCTATGCAGGGGATCAATTCGAAAATTTAACCACGTGTGGGTCGTGACGGGATCGGGTCGAGGGGTGGAGGGGGGCGCCCTTGATAGATGTTACGTACACGTAGCCTACACACAGGTCCATGAAAGCATTAAACATCCTCGCCGCACATCGTGAAAAAGGCGTGTAGCTTGTTTTTTTGTTCGTTTAGAGGATATACAATTTCCCCAGGCCATGTGATCTACCCCTGCAGGTAGGTGGCCCAAGCCCCCCACCCGGGAGGGGGGTCACAAACCCCGGCTAACACCCGGTACCCATTCACTGCTGGGTGGACAGGGGCTCGGGTTTTAAGAAAGACCACCCATCTGTCTTCGCTCCGCCCGGAGATCGAACCCGGGACTTCTCGGTTGTGAGCCGAGCGTGCTAACCACTACACATTTTCATAGCGCCCTAAACATTTCAGTTTGATATCATGCAAGTCCATCTATAAGTTAGAAAACAATACTGGGCCATTCTAAGAGCTCAAAACAAATAGATATCGATGTGTAATACGCTACTACTACGTCACGCTACTACTCTTTGCTGTGCCTTCAATAATGTCAACCTTAACGATGTTCCTTGAGCCTCGGTAAGAGGTAATGAAGTGTACGACACTTTTACTCTCGGCAACATCTAGAAAGGGCTTTGGCAGCGCTACAATAGTATTTTGTGATGGCAAGCAGGGGCGGAGCTTAAATAAGTATAATTTTGCTCTGTAATGTCGTCACAAAATACGCCTATAATTTAATATAATATAATTTATATATAATCAAATATTACAAAATATAATTTTAAAATTAAAGTAGAATATTATAAATAATCGTTGTTATTATTTATGTGTGTAAATAGTAAATATTTACTGACTTTGGATGGAATATTTACATTTTCCGCCACTCAGGCATACCAACAGTACCAACTCTGCCGTCTTTGATTCGTTGGTATCCTTACCGTGTTGGGGAGCTCCTGGTTCACGAAAACAGCGACTAAGAAATCGGATATCTTTGTTAGTAAGGACTGTTACCAGGTTGGTAAGGCTTTTGGTTAGGGAGCTGGGGGGAGATGCTGAGAAGTGCCATAGAGGTAAGGCGAAAAGAGCGCTTTACCGGTCTTCAGGCGCTTTTGTAACAGGCCCGGCTAAGGCACCGGCTCAAGGCTATGTACAGTCGAGATTTCAGGCGCTTTTGCCGTGCCATACACCTCTAAAGCCCAATGCGTGGGTGTGGTCCGAGAATCCTACAAGCCAATCACGCTGCCTGTCTGAGCGCTGTTTAGGCAGCTTAAACCAATCACAAGGCTTGAACACTTCAACACCAAAACAAGAATTTTAGTCTCTCCCTCCCTCACCTCTGCAATAAGGCAACGCTCTCCCCCGCGGCCCCCCGAAAACTTTTTGTCACAAGATGACTTTCATCACGGGTTTTTGCCCATTAATATTTTGCATTGGGAGTGCCACATACCATGTAATCGGAAAACTGTGGGATCCGAGCTGTGGGAAAATTTAATGCAAAAAAAGTACAGGAGAAAGGGAAAGGGTTTGAAAAAAAAAAGGTGAAAGAAAATAAATTTTTAACCGACCCATTTTCTCTCATTATTTATTATAGATATTTTTTACTGTACTTTTATACAGTATGATATGACTAATGTTCGTGAAGATGGGGTATTTTCAGTTCCCCTAAAATATCATCTGGAAATGTAATACCGAAAAAAATAGTAAACATTTTAGTACGGGCGGAGCACCTTTTTGAATTGTCTAGTCGTTTACCCTCCCCCCTCCCGCCCCAACCAACACACAACAAAATTTTTTATCGCCAGCATATAAGCTTATAAAAACACCCTAAGTGCCGCGTTAGTCTTTCACATCAATTATCACCCTTTGCAACATATTTTTTAAGTAAACACAATTGTTACGATGTAGGATGAAACAAGGCTGCATTTCCCTTATAAACAGAAGTGAAGTCTGTCAAAGGCCCAAAGTAGCCCCCATAAGTCAGGGTCTGACCATGCCTTTGTTCAGCGCCTTTAGCGGTGCACTAAGGCGCAATCTCGACTGAGCATCGCGGTGGGGGGGTTTGCCTTACACAGGCGCCCCAGGGATAGGGCGCCTAGCTCGCTCTCGCATCTGGCCCTGTATACCCCAAAAGGGCTAAGAAATCGGCCCCAAGAAAAGAAAGGGGAGAAGCGCGGGAGGTATTGGGGTTTCGGCGGATCAGGTCACGCCCGGCCCGAATCCTCATTTCAATTTTTATTTCTCCCAAATGTTTTCCCCAAGTGTAAAAGTTTTTATACGGAAATGTATGCTATCCCATCCCCTTTTAGTGTAATGTTGCAGATCCTGGTACTTTGAGGGAAATGTTGCATGGACGTTGTTTTTCAAAACCTAAATCGAAATGAAAAGAAAATAATTTCTAAGAAAAAAAGAAGAAAAGTTCATTTCAAAACAAAAAATTTTTTAGAAAAACTATAAAGCCTAAATAATTTTTAAAAGGAAGAAAATGTTGAAAAATTGTATAAATCAGCGATTATGAAAGTGTTGCCGGGAGTATTTTTTCATTTTTCAGTAACCACGCGGCCTTTCAGAAAAAGCGTTGTCTTTAGAAGGTTGTGAGGGGGCGTGACGCTGTCATTGTGTGTTTTAAATGTTTGTATATAGGGGAGAGATGAGTGACTTTTAATTTCAGTACGTGCCCGGTCAGCGGGGTATACTCTTGCCCACAGTATTAGACTGGCTCTATCTCCAAAATTTCGCCCAAACCCCCCAAAGGGTCGACGAATCTCGAGTACCAAAAACCCAATGCAACCGATATTTTCCCTATTGAATGGCTTCCTCTGTTTTCTCGTAAGGAACTAACATTTTATTCCATCTGCAGCGTTGGAAAAAAAGACTTTTTGGATGTGATGTGCCCACAGCTTCATTTGCCGAGATGTTTATAAGACTTTCCTATAGCTGGGGTAGGATAAACCCCCTTTTTTTGGTAAATTTTCGTTATTGGACCACGGATTTCGAGGACGAAAAAAAATTTTTTCTTAAATAGAGTTGTGTTTGTTTTAAATCGTACAGTATAGAAAAAATTTCCTCCAAAAACGGGTGGGAATTTAATCAAACGCACATCAAACTTTTAAGAAACCAATGGAACCTCCCCAAAACGCCAACCAGAACTCTGCCGAGGGGAAATGTTGGCGACAGTTCCATGGTAATAGTAAAAAGAAGAATAAAAGTATTTCATTATGCCAAAAATTTTTCTCGCTTGTCCAGAACACGAAGCGCAGTTTACATTGGTAACTGGTGACCGGGTTTGGGTGGTTGGAAAAGTAATTTGCCCAAAAGGGGATCCCTCCCCCCCCCAGTCCCCCTGCTCGTTTACTAACCCCCTAAGCTGCACAAAACCAACCAATAACCTAGCCTGCGTTCGTCTTTTGTGGTATTTCCCTAATTCTGAAGGCAAAAAACGCTGCTAAAAGCTTATCATATGTACTATATTTATAATTTTTTTTTTTTTACATCACAGAAAGGCCCAAGCACAACAAAAAGGGTAACACAAAGCCCGCTTAGTTGCCAGTCCCTATAAGAAGACAGTATGAGAATAAAATAAAAAGGGGGGTGAGCCAATTTATTCGGGAGGTGTCTTGTTACTTTTTTTTGAAAAGATTAAGTCATAGGAAAGGGGAAAAAAGTAGAAACGGGAAAGAGATTCCCAGAGTTCCCAGTAAAAGGAATGAAAGAGAAAAGATACTGATTAACCTTGCATTAGGAAGATGGACAAATAGAGATGAGAATGAGTAGAAATTTTGTGCAGCGGGGGCCGCGGGGGGGGGGGAGGCATGCTTAGCAAGTTCAGAAGAGCAGTGAGATGAAAAAAAGGGTAGAAGGAGAAAGGAAGAACATTGGGGCGGTGTTTAAAAGATTAAAGACAGTCAGTCAGAGGAGGGGAGTTGTGAGCGAAAATTTTTGATCTTGGGTACTTTTGGGTTTGATAATTTTGGGTACTATAGGTAATATCTTTATCAAGAACTGTCGCCGAAAATAGGAAAAATCGCCGAAGTGAAATTTGAAACACCCCCGACGTCGGCGAGAATTCCTATTGGCGACATTTCCGGTACCATTAATTTCCCAGGACAGAAAAAAAAACCGTTTTTTGACGAATGATAGAGGTAATATAATTTGTTGTGATGGGGAAAAAACTTTCACATTTGCTTAATGCATGCATCAGTTTTCCAACATATTTTCTCTATGGTTTCTGAAAAGCAGGGAATGCTTTTTTTATTATTTGAATTGAGGGAACATCTGCAATTTTGTTTTTATTAGGATGGTTGTTAATATCATCCTGAGGTGATCAAAAAATTTAGATAAAAAACACTTTTTTAAAAAAAAATTATCATTAGTTCCTTTCCTTTCACGTAACACTGGTTTGATCTCATACACATTCTGTTTTTTGACAAGTAAATTCAATTTTGCAGTTTTGATTATATAGGGGGGTTGAAAAAAAGATAATATTAAGTATTGGTAATGTGAAGTAAATTTTGTAGTGTGTGTGTGTGTACTCCTGCCCTTCCCCTGTAGCCCCCTTCAACAATAAAATTCCAGAAAATTTACCAATATAATAAGTGGGGTTGTGGGGGGGTGCGTGCGTGCGTGCGTGCGGGGTGCTGCTGCGTGCGGGTGCGTGCGTGCGTGGGGGTGGGCTTTTGGGGGGTGAGGTGCGTGCTGCGGGGTGCGTGCGTGCGTGGTGGTGCGTGCGGGGGCGTGCCGTGCGTTGGGGGGGTGCTGCGTGCGTGCGTGGGGGTGGGGGTGCGTGCGGCGTGCGTGCGGCGTGCGTGCGTGCGTGGGCGTGCGTGCGTGCGGGTGCCCCCCCTGCGTGCGTGGGGGTTGGGGGGTGCGTGCGTGCGTGCGTGCGTGCGTGCGTGGTGCGTGCGTGCGTGCGTGCGTGCGTGCGTGCGTGCGTGGGCGGCGTGCGTGCTGCGTGGTGCGGGGCCGGGGGCCTGGGGGCTGCGGGTGCGTGCGTGCGGGGTGGGGGGAAGAATTTGGAAGAAAATTATGGAAAATTTTTTTAGCCTTTTTTTGGATACTATGAAAAATAAACATAAGAAATGTTGAATGATATATAAAATATTTTACCGTAGGTTTTCATAAAAAAATTTCTTTGATGAGGGTAGGTTGGGTTTTAATTGGGTCACTTTTAGGTTTGGTTTCAGGTTATGTTTAAATATTTTAGGTCTGGGCTAGTTTTTTGGTTACCCTTTTTGGGTTTGTTTGGGCAAATTGCTAAAATCAAAGGGTGAGGGTCGCCGGCCCCGGCCCGGCCGGGCTGGCTGAGTGCAGCGAAGACTCACAGGGGTCAATGAAATCAACTTTTCACGGTACTAGTAAAAATATAGACAACTAAATTTTGTTTTCTAGAAATTATAAAAAAATAAAAATCGGGTTTCCCCAAATTTTATTTTTTTTGGGGAATTTTTAAAAAAATTTTTAAATAAAAAGAAAACCCCCCCCCCCCCCCCCGGGGGGGGGTATTTTAAAGGACCGTCCCGAAAGAGCAGTTCTCATTAAAAATTAAACCAAATTTTTTGGTGTGCCAATATTTCAGGGGTTTCCCCTTTTTTTTGCCTCATATCAAACCTTTTTTTTTCTTATGCATTTGTCCCAATAAACTTTAAAAAAAAACACAATATCTCAAATTATTAAAAAAATTTCAAATGTATCGTGTAGGTCCCTTTTTACTAAATCAGTTAATATTTTTTTTAGTACTGTCTCTTGGGTTTCTCTACACCATTCAAAAGTCCCTAACATATATAAGGAGCTTTTTTGGCATTTATGTTCACTAACCAACATTTTTTTGATGCCTTATGCTTTTGGTGGTTTTATGGTTTGATGAATCTGCTAACCCTTTCTGCGCAAATTTTTTTTTATTTTTTTATTTTGCCAAAAAAAAAAAAAAAAAAAAAAAGAACCAAACCTAACCTAAACCCCTTACCCACATAACCTAACCCATACCTAAAACCCAACCTAAGTTTACCTAACCTAACCTAACCTTTACCTAACTAAAAAACCAAAAAAAAACAAAACCCTTTTTCTACCCAAAAAAAAAAATAACAAAATATGCG
>JACEEZ010003421.1:234577-261181 GCA_016584305.1 Chionoecetes opilio
GGTTTAGGCTAGGTATAGTTAAGGCTAGGTTAGGTATGGGGTTAGGTAGGGTTGTAAGGTAAGGATTAGGTTAGGTTTTAGGGTTCTTTTTTTCTTTTTTTTTTTTTTGCCAATAAAAAAAGAAAAAAAAGGTAAACATATTGCGACAGAAACGGTTAGCACGATTCATTCAAAACACATAAAAACACACAGAAAAACTGAAGGCGCCTCAGAAATCGTGGTTGGTGCAACTATAAATTTGACCGGAAAAAGCTCCTTATATATGTATATAGACGTGAATGGTGTAGAGAAACCCATAGAGACAGTACATAAACAAAATATTAACTAACTTTAGTGAAAAGGACCTACCCTATAAAATTGAAAATACTATTTAAGTCAGCCTTGAGATAAGTGAGTTACTTACCGTAGACAAAATGCGAATGTTAAATAATAAGTTGTAGATGAGCTATAGTAAGTGGTAAGTAGGGGAAATATTGCTTTTGAAAATAATTGGCACCACAGAAAAATAGGTACAATTAGGAAGGGAGACTTGGGCTTCTTTCTGACGGTCCTTACTACTCCGCGTTTTCTGTATATTTTAAACTCCCCCCATGTAGTGACGTATAAGCTATAGATAACTTCTAGAAAACAAAAATTAGATCTATATGTTCACTAGTACCCAGTAGAAAGTTGATTGTGCATTGACCGGCTGTAGAGTCTTCGCTGCACTGCAGCATCCTGGCCGGCCGCCTGGGGAGGGGGGAAGGGCGGGGCGGTGGCGGCCGGGCGCGCCGTACACCATAGATTTGATCATATCCTAACAAACCAAATAAGCATAACCAAAAATTCTATCCTAGACCGCTACAATAGCTTACACATAACCTGCAACCAACCTAAACGTGACCCCAATCTAAACCTAACCTAGCAATCATCATCTTAGAAAAAAGAAGGAACTTGTTTATGAAAACACTCCCAGGTAAAATATTTCATGATATCAATTCAACACCTGCATTATGTATTATTTGTCTATAAATCAGCAGTATCAAAAAAAGTGGCGTAAAATAGTTTTCCCCATAATTTTCTTCCAGAGCTCACACACACACACACACACACACACACACACACACACACACACACACCCAACACACACACACACACACACACACACACACACACTCACACGTCCACTCACACTCACACTCACAGCTCACACTCGACACCTCACACTGACACTTGACACTGACACTGTCCACTGACACTGACACTGACACTGAGCACTGACCTGACACTGACACTGACCTGACACTGACACTGACACTGAACCCCCCCCCCACTTTGGACACTCACCTCCCCTCACACTCACACTCACACTCACACTCACACTCACACTCACAACGACACACACACCCACACCAACAATTATTATAATTGGTATTTCTGAAGTTGATTGTTGAATGGGTCTACCGGCAAGGGCCCAAGGAGTACAACACACACACTAGCATAAATTTATACTTCAGCATTACCATACTTAATATTAAATCTCTACTCAACCCCCACCTAATATAAATCAAGACTGCAAAATTGAATTGACTGTCAAGTAACAGAATGTGTATGAGATCAAACAGTCGTACATGAGGGACAGTAACTAATGACTAATTGTTTTATAAATGTGTTTGTAATATACCTAAATTTATTGATCACCTCAGAGATGAGTATTTAACAACCATGCCTAATAACAACAAAAATTGCAGAGTTTTCCCATCAATTCAAATATAAAAACAGCATAATCCTGTTTTGGACAGAACCATAGGGAAACATTTGTTGGAATACTGATGCATGCTATTAAGCAAAGTAGTGAAAGTTTTGCCCTCACAAGCAAATCGTATATGTACCTACATAATCTTACAGTCAAAAAGCGGTTTTCTTTCTGTGCACTGGTAAATTAATGGGTACCTGGAACTGTCCGCCATAAGCAATTCCTCGCCACGTCGGCGGGTGTGTGGGTTGCGGAATGCATTTCACTCGGCGATTGTTTCTATGTTCGGCGACAGTTCTCGATAATGATATTAGCCTATAGTACCCAATATATCAAACCAAGAGTACCCAAGAGTCAAAGCTTTTCGTCTCATCAACTCCCCTCCTATGACTGACTGTCTTCAATCGTTTAAATCACCCCGCAATGTTGCTTCTCTTTGCTCTCTTCTACCGTTATTTTCATGCTCACTGGCTCTTCTGAACTTGCTAACGTGGCATGCCTCCCCCCTCCCGCGGCCTCGCTGCAACAAGACTTCTACTCATTCTCATCTCGATTCTGTCCACTTCCTAATGCAAGAGTTAATCATTATCTGTTACTCTTTCATTTCCTTTCACTGTCATCTGTAACTCTCTTCCTTTTCTACTTTTCCACTTTCCTATGACTACATTTTTTCAAAAGAGTAACAAGACACCTCCCGACAAATTGCTCACCCCTCTTTTTTATTTATTCTCTTACTGTCTTCTTTATAAGGGACGGGCAACCAAGCGGGCTTTGTGCTTACCCAATTTTTGTTGTGCCCTTGGCAGTTTCCTTGTGATGTAAAAAAAAAAAACCAAAAAAATATATTACATTTGATAAGCTTTTGCAGTGTTTCTGCCTTCAGGATTAGGTAAATTACCCGCAATGACTGAACAGCTAGGCTAGGTTAGTTGTTAGGTTATCGCAGCTTAGAGGGGGTTAGTAACAGAGCAGGGGGATCTGGGAGCGGCATCCCATTTAGGTCAAGTTACGTTTACCAACCACCACCAGTGTCACATTACCAATGTCAAACTTCAGTGTTCTGGACAAGCGGAAAGTTTTGTGTGCAATAATTAAGTAGCTTTTATTCTTCTTTTTCATCTATTACCAGTGGAATTTCTGTCGCCGATCATTTCCACGTCGGCGAGAGGTTCTCCGGTTGTCTTTCGGCGATAGTTCCTATTGGTTTCTTAAAAGTTTTAGATTGTGCGTTTGATTAAATTCCACCCCATTTTTGGAGGAATATTTTTCTATACTGTGGGACATATTAAATCAAGACACAACATCTATTCAGGAAAATTTTTTGTTTCGTCCTCGAAATCCATCGGCCTTTCTTGTCTTGGGCCGATTTCTTGTCCTTTTGGTATCAGCTCCCTAACCAAAAGCCTTACCAACCTGGTAACAGTCCTTTACTAACAAGATATCCGTTTTCTTAGTCCGCTGTTTTCCGTGAACCAGGAGCTCCCCAACACGTAAGGATACCAACGATCAAGACGGCAAGAGTTGGTACTGTTGGTATGCCTGAGTGGCGGAAGAGTAAATATTCCATCCAAGTCAGTAATTATTTTACTATTTAACACATAATAATAACAACGATTATTAATAATATTCTACTTTAATTTTAAATTATAATTTTGTTATTTTGATTATATTATAAATTATATTATATATAAATTACTAGGCGTTAATTTTGACGACATTATCAGAAGGCAAAGAATTAACTTATTTAAGCTCTGCCCCTGCTTGCCAATCACAAAAGCACCATTGTAGCGCTACAAAGCCCTTTTCTAGATGTGCCGGGAGTAAATTGTCGTACACAACTTCATACCTCTTACCGAGGCTCAAGGAATATCGTTCAAGGTTGACATTATGAAAGGCACAGCAAAGAGTAGTAGCGGTGACGTAGTAGTCGCGTATTACTCTTTATATTCTATTATATCTATTGTTTTGAGGCTCTTAGAATGGGCCTAGTATTGTTTTCTAACTTATAATGGACTTGCATATATCAAACTGAAATGTTTAGGGCGCTATGAAAATGTGTAGTGGTTTAGCACGCTCGGCTCACAACCGATATTCCTGGTTTCGATCCCGGGCGGGCGAAGACAGATGGGTGGTCTTTCTTAAACCCGAGCCCCTGTCCACCCAGCAGTGAAATGGGTAACGGGTTGTTAGCCGGGAGTTTGTGACCCCCCTCCCGGGGTGGTGGCTTGCGGGGGGGCCATCTACTGCAGCGGTAGATCACTATGGCTCTGGGAATTGTATATCCTCTAAACAACAAACAAACAAGCTTACCACAGCCATTTCATGATTGCGGCGAGGATGTTTAGAATGCTTTCATGGACCTGTGTGTAGGCTACGTGTACTTATACATCTATCACGGGCGCGTCCCTCCATCCCTCGATCCGAGTGCCGTCACGACACCCACGTGTGGTTGAATGTTCGAATTGATGCCCTGCGATAGGTGTCTCTAGTAAGGCTCTCTTTTTTTGTGATATGAATCTATATACCAAATGATACATATCTATTTGAAATGTAATACACTCATTAATGTATTTAATGTATTTTGACTATACTAAAGCAATAAGACACCAGTTTTAGCGCGAGCCAGCAATCATCAACGAAATTCGGACGCAATGTTTCATGCCGAGGGATGTGAATAAGATTTCAGATGTCGCTGATAATTGAATTTTCCATGAGCTCCTACTTCCATATGTAGCTGTATACTATCCCTGCCTTCAAAGTAATCATAACTACGCCTAATGTGCGGTATGATGTTAGGAAAAGGCTCCCGTATGATTTTTTGTGCTAAATGATTTTTTTGCAGTTCGAAAAAAATAGAGTGATTATGTCTATAAGGGTATCAGATTACCAGAGAGAGAAGAACATGGGATGGGGGTCACCGAATTAATTGAGACCCCCTTACGCCCCCTTTTTTGGGGGTCACTTCCCTATGGGCCCCCCGGCACTGACCATGCCCCTAAAACCTGCCCGCTGACTCTCCTCCTTTTGACATGCCTTCCAGCTCCGCAATTACCTGCATCAATTTAGAAACTTAGTTTTACCCTAAATATGCCGATTGTATAATCGTTTAATTTATATATATATTACTAAATTTATATTTTAACTAATATCGACGATATATATTAGAGTAGAGATATGAAGATAGAGAGGAGAGATAGTAGAGTATAGAGAATAGAGGAGAAAAATGAGGATAGAATAAGAAAAAATACTAAGTTAAAAATATAAATAAATTAAAAAAAAAAAAATATATATATATATATATTTTAAAAGATAATACATAAATAAATATCAAATCAAAGATATAAATTATTTAAATAAAAAAATAAATAATATAATAAAATAAATAAATATATATATATATATATATATATATATATATATATTATATATATATATATATATATATATATATATATATATATAAATATATATAAAAAATTTTAAAATATAAATAAAAAAAAAAAATATATATATAAATATATATATATATATATATATATATATATATATACTATAAAAAAATTTAATAAATAATAAAAAATATAGCAAATAAAAAAATATAAAAAACTTAGTTAAAAAATATATAGAAAAAAAAAGAAAGAAAGAAATCAGTAAATAAAAAAAATCAATAATATATATAAAAAAATAAGTTACATATATAAATATAAAATCAAAAAATATAAATTAGATAAACAAATATATATATATATTATATATATATATATATATATATATATATATATATAAAATATATATATATATATATATATATATATTATATATATATATAGTATATATATATATTATATATATATAATATAAAATATATAATATATATATATATATATATTATATATATATCTAAAATATATATTTATATATATATATATATATATAATATATATATAGATATATATATATATATATATATATATAATATATATATATATATATATATATATTATATATATATATATATTATATAAAATATATATATATATATATATATAATTACTATATTATAATTTAGTCTTTTCGGTACGCCACTGCCTATGAGTCATATTACTGATACAAATACAAGCTTCATTTACCTGAGAAAAGTATCCAAGTTACACAACACCTGTGCCTTCACGTTGTCCACATTTCGTCTCTACCAGTTGTCCACATTTCGTCTCTGGCCAGGGTTCTCAGTTTTTGCATGCGTAATTATCTGAAAACTATAAAAAATGTCTCAAAATTTGATCATATTTCCCCCTGATAGTAAATCGAACATATACAATGACTATGAGCAGACCAAAACTCAGAAACAATGGAATCAAAACATAAATTTCACTTGCAGACATGCAATCACTATTCACTATAGTTATACACTAGCTCGTATAGGAGGGTATCAGGTAACTCGACCGAAAGTGGCTCGGTCGCCATCAAACCATGATACTCTGCGGCCACAGAGAGTACTACGCGTTACGCGTTACGCCACCTGCTTCTCTCACCATTTCATACATACATCTTGCGTACCCACCTATAAATCATTCATCTTTTCAAGCCTCACTTCGTATCTTAGCACAGGTCTCATAATTGTTTGATCCCATCCATTGATTTGTCCTTCCAATACTTTCGCACTTGGTTCTTCCACTCCCCTTTCCATCCTGCACCATCCCCTGACATTTATAACACTTTTTTCTATGTATCTTGTTTCCCTCATTGCATCTCCATGTGATGCAAATTATGGCCCTCAGGTTCCTTCATACCTCCTAACTTTTCACAGAAATATTTCATAGTCCTTGCACTTTCATAATTTTATATTACTACTCGATCTGCCCCTATCCACAAGCTCTTCCACATTCAGATGTTCATTGCCTTCCTCTCCTCTCATAAATAGAAAATGCTGATCTCTATTACCTTCCTTATTCTTTGCTTTTAATTATTGCACAATTTTCCTCTCATAATTTGCCCTGGCTTTCCTCAGTTACCTGATCTACAGGGTGTCCCTAAAGTCTGGACCCATATTATTATTTTTAAAATGTATCATTATTATAGTCAACACAACCACCATCACCACCTTCAACACTACCATCAACACCACCACCACCACCACCATCAAGTTCAGCACCACCTTCAACACCACCACCATCAACACCACCTTCAACACAACCATCACCACCAGCATCAACACCACCTTCAACACCACCATCAACACCACCACCATCACCACCACCATCAACACCACCACAATCACCACCACTACCATCACCACAACCACAATCACCACCTCAACCACCATCACCACCACTCAACCACCACCGGTGTTTGATTTAATTTGATGGTCACCAACGGATGTCGGATGGTGGTGGTGAAAATTAAATTATAGTTAATGAGATTTCCTATGTGTCCAGACTTTAGGGACACCCTGGGCGGCCCTGTACTGTCTGTAGTACTTCAATTCCCATTATTTCTGATATGTTCCCAACCCTCTAATAGTCTAATACCACATTCTAAACAAAATTTAATTTTTACTAATTTATCTACTTTTTCTTAACTTTTAATTACTTACCGTATAAGCGTCCTCAGATATGTTGATGGGTAGTAGACCACGTAGACTCTTGCAACAAGACAGCGCGGCAGTGACTGTGCCGTGACACCGAGCTGACCCATATATATAGGCATGCTGAGTTCTTGAAAGTAGCAATGCAGGGGGTGGAGGTCAAGAAGTCAAAAAGGAAGCAGCTTTGTGTTTCTTATGACCCACAAAAATGGTCAGAATGGGCTGCCTGCAGTCTCCAATTAGTGGGCATTGAGACAGTGGGAAGATCAGTGTCTAAGATATCTATTAATCAAATTTAATGCATGATTGATTATGCATGATTGATGTATATAACCGAGCTATATACAATTGCATGACATCTAGTGAGTCTGCTTTCTTAATAAATGAACACAGTGGCGTTGAAACAGTGTTTGGCAGGGCAGTAACCCCACCAATAGTAACTTACATACCTTAAAAGGCAAAGAAAGATATATAATAGAAAATGTCCTTTTCTAGTTACAACAAAATGTCTTTTAGAATCTAAGGGAAAACACAATGGATTTCGCGCCATTACTGAGGCGGCGGCGAGGGCCCAGTCGTTTGCCAGATCGTGAGATGCCACATTTCATCAGACAACCATCAACATTATACCAGATTTCACCAACAGTTTATGATGATACAAAATGTGTTAATGAAAATTATTACACTTATAATTCATAACTTAAAGAGTTTATTTCCATTATTCGTTATCTCAGGCACAATATATTACGAATTGTAGCATCACTAATTAACAGACTTGTATGTGCCACTGAAGACATGTATAGTGTGACGTTCATAATAATAAACTACTGTGAAAAGTGTGCATTGCCTCTTCACTGCACATATATATATATATATTTTATATATATATATATATATATATATATATATATACACACAAGTCTGTAGTGATGCTAAAAATAATAATATATATGAGCCTGGCGACAGTTTGTCAGTGGCGAATATAGTTTATTGTTGGTAGTATAATTTCAAATTTAGGCAACAAATTTTCCTTTATTTTCAAGGGGTGTGGNTAAAAGATTAATTATTAACAAAAAAAAAACAACCCCCCCACACCACCTTCAACACTACCATAAACACCACCAGCACCACCACCATCAAGTTCAACACAACCTTCAACCCCCCAAACATCAACCCACCTCAACACAACCATCCCCACCACCATCAACACCACCATCAACCCCAAACCACTATCACCCCACCATAATCACCACCACTACCATCACCACAACCACAATAAACCACCTCAACCACCATCACCACCCCTCAACCACCATGGGTGTTTTGATTGAATTTGATGGTCACCAACGTTTGTCGGATGGTGGTGTGAAAATTAAATTATAGTTAATGAGATTTCCTGTGTCCAACTTTAGGGACACCCGGGGCGGTCCTGTACTGCTGTAGTACTTAAATTTCCCCTTTTATTTCGGGATATTTCCCCAACCCTCTAATAGTCTAATACCACATTCTATCAATTCAATATTACCAATTTATCAACTTTTTCTTAACTTTTAATTACTTACCGTATAAGCGTCTTTCAGATATGTTGATGGATAGTAGACCACGTAGACTTTTTGCAAAAAGGGACAGCGCGGCAGTGACTGTGCCGTGACACCGAGCTGACCCATATATATAGGCATGCTGAGTTCTTGAAAGTAACAATGCAGGGGGTGGAGGTAAAGAAGTCAAAAAGGAAGCAGCTTTGTGTTTCTTATGACCCACAAAAATGGTCAGAATGGGCTGCCTGCAGTCTCCAATTAGTGGGCATTGAGACGTGGGAAGATCAGTGTCTAAGATATCTATTACTCAAATTTAATGCATGATTGATGTACATAACCGAGCTATATACATTGGCATGACATCTAGTGAGTCTGCTTTCTTAATAATTTAACACAGTGGCTTGAAACAGTGTTTGGCAGGGCAGTAAACCCCCCCCAATGTAACTTACATACCTTAAAAGGAAAAGGAAGATATATAATGAAAATGTCCTTTTCTAGTTACAACAAATGCCCTTTTAGAATTAAGGAAAAACACAACGGATTTCGCGCCTTGACTGGGGCGGCGGCGAGGCCCAGTTCGTTTTTGGCCAGTCGACAGATGCTACATTTCATCAGACAACCCTCAACATTATACCGATTTCACCAACAGTTTATGATGATACAAAATGTGTTAATGAAAATTATTACACTTATAATTCTAACTTAAAGAGTTTATTTCCATTATTCGTTATCTCAGGCACAATATATTACGAATTGTAGCATCACTAATTCCCGTGATCTGAAACTCGAGAAATGCCCAGTGGTCGCTGGCAGTTTTAATCAAAGGTTGGTCTACTGTGTTTTGGCTCCGCGACTAAAATTTTTCCCTAAATTAATTTCGCGATAAACATTGATGCACCGCATCTGAATACCAAAAATATAGTTCTTCTGTTGTTTTTACTAAATTTTATGGATGACATGCATTACGATGGAACGTTCTATAAAAGCAATTTAATGCAAATTATCGCCTCGAGTAGCAAAGCTTTTAAAATTATTTTTTTACATGTATATTGTGGCATGTAAAATTGGGTGGGTGTTCACACTGTTTTCTAAGACAGTACTACTGCTCTGGCAAACGCTTGTCCCAAAAAACAATAAGCAATGCCTTGGAAAACGAAGAATAAAGAATGCCGAATCGGCTTGTTTCTGCGACAATGTTAGGTTATAATTGTGGAGGCGCACGCCGCGGCGGGGGGTGGTGGCGGGAGATTGTGGCGGGGAATTGAATCCAAAAAAATTGCCACTTCACGCGTCGGGCTCATTGCACTTCCAGGCTTTCTATCTGATTGATACACAATAATAACAGGGAAAATATGACTGCCTAGGGATAGATACTCTAAACATACGTTATTGACTAAATAATATCATAGAGTAACATTTACCTCCCCCTCCTCAACTATAACCTACTTGGTTATTTGGTTAAATACATGTTTACAGACTCAGGCTTCTATCAATATACATTAGAAAAAAATCGTTCTTAAAATTATACTTTGTGTTTTAAGTGCAGTGGATAAGCCCATATTTTTCTTTCAAGTTGACCAACTTTTCACCAAATTGTGAGTTAAAACTGCCAGCGACCACTGGCATTTCGGAGTTGCAGTTCTCTCTAATTAACAGACTTGTATGTGCCACTGAAGACATGTATAGTGTGACGTTCATAATAATAAACTACTGTGAAAGTGTGCATGCCTCTTCACTGACACACATATATCTATAATAATATAAGCGAAAGTGTGTGTGTGTGTGTGTGGTGTGTGTGGTGTGTGTGTCTGTCTGTCTGTCTGTCTGTCCGCGATAGGTGCCGCCCCCTGTGGCGGATCCCATCATATGTCACAGTTTTGTGAATCAGGTTGACCAGGGAAGGTTTAAGCCCACTTATAGGATGATCCGATCACTTTTTCTTCTTTTTTTTAGCAGCCTATTAGCGAGAACTGTAAGAAAAAAAAATGGGTTGCGAGAACTGAGGAAACCTTGATGTAGGGTGATGGTATAGGTGAGTGAATGGTGTGGGTGATGGGTAATGGATGTGGGTGATGGGTGAGTGAATGGGTGGGGGGTGATGGGTGATGGGTGAGGGAATAGGTGGGGGGTGATGGGTAATGGGTGAGTGAATGGGTGTGTGGTGATGGGTAATGGTGTGAGTGAATGGGTGTGTGGTGATGGGTAATGGGTGAGTGAATGGGTAGGGGGTGATGGGTAATGGGTGAGTGAATGGGTGGGGGGAATACATACATTTCAGGAAAGTTAGAAGGGGCTATCTGGAGAGTCTGTGTTTGGTGGGCCGAGGTGTGGGTAATGGGTCTATCTGGAGAGTCTATGTTTGGTGGGCCGAAGGCCCACCAAAACACAGGTGGTGGGCCGAAGGCCCACCAATAGCCCTCCGCAGGAGCTAGCCAAAAAGTCCGCCCGGAGGCGGCTTTGCTTTCAGGAAAGTTAGAAGGGGCTATGATGTGAATGGGTTGGCGTTAATACATACATTTCTACATCCATAATTTCACGAAAGTTAGAAGGGGCTATCTGGAGAGTCTGTTTTTGGTGGGCCTTGGGCCCACCAAACACAGGTGGTGGGCCTTCGGCCCACCAATAGCCCTCCGCAGGAGCTAGCCAAAAAGGCCGCCGGAGGCGGCTTTGCGGCTAGTATATATATACAAGTCTGTAGTGATGCTAAAAATAATAATACGTATATGACGGCCTGGCGACATTTGTGCAGTGGCGAATATAGTTGTTATTGTTGGTAGTATAATTTCAAATTTAGTGCAACAAATTTCCTTCATTACCAATGTGATCGAATGCGCACATAATACTATCAAGCACATTATTTGACATTAGTTTCTGTATTTGGTTTTCACACAGTTTTGGTTACTATGCTACTACTATTTATGAGTACTTCGTAGTGTAGTGGTTAGCACGCTCGGCTCCAACCGAGAAGTCCCGGGTTCGATCCCCGGGCGGAGCGAAGATAGATGGGTGGTCTTTCTTAAAACCCGAGCCCCTGTCCACCCAGCAGTGAATGGGTACCGGTGTTAGCCGGGGGTTTGTGACCCCCCTCCCGGGGTGGTGGCTTCGGCCAACACTAAGCTGCAGCGGTAGATCACTATGGCTCTGAGGAATTATCCTCTAAACAACAAACAAACAAATGCTGAAAATACGTTACACAGCTACGTTAGAGGCAGGACACGAGCGTCATGATAGCTACCAGTGGCGTACCTAGGCTAAGGGGGGGGGCATGCGGCCATGCCCCCCCCCCCCCCCCTTTTGCAAAGAATAAATAATAATAAATAAATATATTCATCGACGATAAACTTTTTTAAACGATTTTTTGTTTATCCTTGTCAGTATATAACTTATTTATATTAAAGTATTCGTCCAGACTCATTTTTTCTTTGCATAAGTATGTTGAATGTTCATTCAAATACCTACCTACCTAATCCACACAAAAAATTCATTTCTTCGCCTTATTTCCGTGAAAACACGACTTTTGTATAACCGTTTTCTTTTGTTTGGCCCCCCACTTTTCAAATTTCTGGTTACGACGCCACTGATAGCTACCGTCAAGTCATGTAGATTTACTAAGGAACCGTTAAGGCGGAACCGGTTCCCAGCCAGTCGTGGCGGAACCGTCGGAACCGGTTCCAGAAACGGTTCTCGCCCAGCCCTATTATCTACGGTAGGGCTGGCGAGAACCGGTTCTGGAACCGGTTCCGACGGTTCCGCATTACTGCCTGGGAACCGGTTCCAATTCTGTAACCGGTTCCGCCTTAACGGTTCCTCAGTATCTACAATACATGACTTGACGGTAGCTATCAGTGGCGTACCCAGAAATTTGAAAAGTGGGGGGCCAAACAAAACAAAACGTAGTTTTACAAAAGTCGTGTTTTCACGGAAATAAGACGAAGAAATGAAATATTTTTTGTGTATTACCGTAGATAACAGTAAAGTCGCCACCTGCAGTCATGTCGCCAGGCGCCATATATTACGAATTATCACATCACTACTGATTTGTATGTGCCACTGAAGATGATACACAATAGTTTATATCATGACTGTATAATCTACCCTGTTTCAGCGTTGTTTTATGCTTTGTAGCTGCAAGTATATACAGTCTAAAATTTCGCTACGCGTTTTTTTTTCGGGGGGGGGGCGACGACGACAGCGGTACGACACTCAGTAAATAAACACTAGATGGCGACTCTACTGTTGGTAGCCACTTTGTAGATATTTTGTAATTTGTTCATTTATAGCCATACTATGACACAGATGAAGACACAAAATGACACAGACTCTCCAGATAGCCCCTTCTACCGTAGATAACAGTAAAGTCGCCACCTGCAGTGATGTCGCCAGCCACCAAAAATTACGAATTATAGCATCACTACTGATTTTTATGTGCCACTGAAGATGATACACAGTAGTTTATATCATGACTGTATAATCTACCCTGTTTCAGCGTTGTTTTATGCTTTGTATCTGCAAGTGTAGACGGTTTCAAATTTCGCTACGCATTTCTTTTTCGGGCGACGACGACAGCGGTACGACACTCAGTAAATAACACTAGATGGCGACTCTACTGTTTGGTAGCCACTTTGTAGATATTTTTTGTAATTTGTTCATTTATAGCCATACTATGACACAGATGAAGACACAAAATGGCACAGACTCTCCAGATAGCCCCTTCTAACTTTCCTGAAATCATGGAATGTAGAAATGTAAGTATTAACGCCACCGCACTTCTGTAAACAGAAAAAAAATTGTCCTGGCGACTTTACTGTTTATCTACGGTAACTTTCCTGAAATCATGGATGTAGAATGTAAGTATTAACGCCACCACACGTCTGTGAACAGAAAAAAAGTTGTCCTGGCGACTTAACTGTTATCTACGGTAGGTATTTTGAATGAACATTCAAATACTTATGCAAAGAATATATGAGTCTGGACGAATACTGGAGGAACCGGTTCCGGTACCAGTTCCCACGATTCCGAAGCCTTTGAAACCGGAACCGGCGGTTCCAAAAAAACGGTTCCTGCCCAGCCCTGGTTTACAGCAACTCGATTTTCGTGTTGCTCGAGGCAAGTCTAGCGCTGTGTGTAGCGAGTCCAGCGACCTGGCAGGAACCCCAGCAAACAAAGGTAGTTGCGCCAGCAACGACCATCTCTCCGAACTTCTTTTCCTAACGACGAAAGCTACAAAGCCTCCCTTTTCGGTCGTTAACGCGTCGGAAGGCGCCGACTGGCTAAGGCGAGTAATGACGTCATCAAGCGCGTCATCAGTCCCAGCCAATGACAAACAGTTTTTAAAAACTTCTCGACCAATCACAAGTCAGCGAGATATTTCCGGGCAAGAATGGCATGCCAGACTGCCTCTCCCCGCCTTCTGTCCCTGTCATCTCAAACTAATTCTCGTTTTATTCGGAATGCTTGCGTTTTAAGGAGTTTTAAATGTATCAGATAGTAAGAGGTATAAGTAAAGAGCCTGTGTTGCTAGTGTTTTGGTGGTAGAAGGTGTGTGTGGGTTGAAATAGTGAATATTTGTGATATGGGGAGGCCCCGCGGCAAGGCCTCTCCGTCACTCTGCCCCGCCATCAGTTACTCATCATAACATCTTTAAATCACCCTTATTTAAGGTGACACACGGTGCTACAATTGATTTAGATAATGACAAGTATATATAACATCTCACCATAATCACTAAGTTGTATAATAACGAGTAATAAGACGTTTAATCCTGCCCAAACCTACAGTGGGGAGGAGCTGGCGGCTCCAGCCGCCACACTCAAAATTTTTGAGTAAAAACCCGCAGTTATCCGCTCACCTGTTGCCTTCCTGAAGAAGACAGTCAGCTCCCACGCCTGTGATAGCACCATAGGATATCACCAGGGATCATAGGATTCCTCAAGGGGTTCTCGCTCCCCTACTAAATATTACCAGACATCTATCTCCCTTGGTGAGTTGGTGTTGATATCCACCTCACGGGCTTCATCATGCTGCTGCTGCTGCTGCCGAAGGCCGCGCTGCCAGACGTGGATGAGTCCTTGCTTGTATTTCATCTCTTTACTCATATATATGAATAATATCCATCCAAATGCAATCATATGTCTACATTCACCTATAAAAAAGATATTTCATAGCATACCAAGCAATAATGAGCATGCCTGGAGACTTCCGACCTCTGCTAATACCGGTCTTGAGCAGTCGTTGGCCAGTGTGCACGTTAACGACGAAACCGACGACTTTTCCGCGCTGTGGGTACCGTCGTTGGACTAACGACCAAAAAAAGGTCTTTAAGTGTTTTGTGGCTTCTGGCCCAGGACTGAAGAGGTTGAGCTCAGTGTTCCCAGTGGGAAAAACAAAAACGTACCATTACCAAAGCTCAAAACGTAAAAAAGTACCACATGACAGAAAAAAAGTATCAAAAAAGTATCCATTACTGATTTTTATAAGATATATTTTATACTGAAGAAATTACTACATATTATGAAATCCTTGATAATCATAATTAAATTTAAGACAACATCTTACGCCTGGCAGCGACGAAGTGTCTACAGTCTGCTGCAGCATGATTGTGTGCTAACAGAGAGAGAGGAGAGAGAGAGAGAGAGAGAGAGAGAGAGAGAGAGAGAGAGAGAGAGAGAGAGAGAGAGAGAGAGAGAGAGAGTTCCAAATAATTATATACGAAAAAACACATTGAGAGAACTCCCTACTCTTATAATCTTGCAAGAGAGACTGTCAAATATCATTACAATTCAATACATTATTCATTCATTATCTACGTTAACACATGCATGCTTACTTTAGTAAGAAGATAAACTATGGGCAATTGATGTTCATAATGATATCAATTTTTTTTATTATTAATGGTAATGTAGGGAACATCCATGGGTTATAAATAGATTTTTGCAAGGAAGACTAGCATTTTAATGGATTCACAGCTTAGAACATGTTTAAAAGAAAATAGCAATGCATTAATATTTGGTATGGTGCGACAAAAGAATTTATAATTAAAACAACAGAAAAAAAGACTATGCATTAGGAACTCTTCTGTAGTATTCTAACATACATATATAAAACTATATAAGCATCTGCTTTTGGTGTATGCTAACACACAATATGTATATGTAGTATTATGTACCTATCATCAAAATAAATAATAATCTTTTAATTCTCTATATTATGGCAAGGACTTTACTAAATAACTGTTACCTAGGCTTATCACTTCCGTCTTGCACACGCACTGTCACGGAAAGTCACATTATAACATGTTTAGTCTTCAAACAACTAATAGTATAGATAATAATAACAAAAACTTACAATGTTGGGCGAGCATGTCCTCTTGTCCCTCTCCGTAATGGCGTCGTGGAGCTCGGTGCACCGTGCGTACTGCGCATTGCCCCATCAGCTGTTGCGTCCTCGGGTCCAGGGTTTTCACGGGATCACATAAATCAAAAACAATATTAGGTAAAAAAAATTATGAATCTATAGCGGTATTTTATTTCGATTTTTCATATTACCCTGGATAATACGATTTTTTTTTTTTTTTTTTTCTTTCTTATATTCCCTTACTTACTCAGGGTTTACTTAAGAAGAGTTTTCATTTCATTAAAAGTATCATTTTTTCCTCAATGTCAATTTCGTATCATTTTAGTCTAGCGTCGTAAAAACGTACCGGTACCGGCAAAAAGTATCAAAATGGTACTTTCGTACCGTCACTGGGAACACTGGTTGAGCTAACCCAGAAGGTTGTTTCTTCCTCTGCGCATGCGCCAGAGGAGTGTTCCCAATGCCATAGTAAAGCCCTATGTACGATATTTCTTATTCAGGGCCATATTGCTAATCGATTCCGATGGGCTTTGACATCGTGTTACAACAGGTGTTGAAGTTACAAATCCCAGCTTTCCAGCGGTAATCACCAGATTATTGCGAACCAATTTTTTTTTATTCGGGGGTGGGGGGGATGTTCACCAATTCACTGGGAACAATTTGAAGAAAAAAAATTTGTTGAGTTAGATTTTTGAGCTTATTTAGACTAAAATTGGCATGCTGATTCCAAATCTGTAGTCAGTTTTTTTCTAGCACGTCAAGTTTTTTCTCCACAGCTTACCCTCCAGATAAGCAAAATTTCGCATATTTTAAAGTGAAACTCGGTGATCAAGACAAGCTATGGGCCCCTCACAAAGTGTGCAAGCAGTGTGTCGAGAGATTACGGATGTGGACCAAAGGAACACGTGAAAAGTTGGCATTTGGTATCCCCATGGTTTGGCGAGAGCAAAAGATCATTCCACAGACTGTTACTTTTGTTTAGTGAAAACATCAGGATTTAACAAGAAAATAAAAGTAAAATAGAATATCCTAATCCCCCGTCAGCTATAAGACCAATGCCTCATTCAGCTGAAATTCCAGTGCCAGTTTTCGAACAACTACATCCTCTAGAAGATCGGGAGTGATGTTCAAGAACGCAGTGACAGCAATGATGCAGATTTTGACATTCACGAGGATTCAGTTCGTAGGGGATTTGATCAGCACGAGTTGAATGATTTAGCACGTGATTTGGGCCTATCCAAAAAAGCTTCAGAAATACTAGCATCAAGACTGAACGAGAAAAACATACTTGAACAAGGAGTGAAGGTATCATACTTTCGAACCAGAGAGTACATTTCTGCAGTACTTTCGAAGTGCCAGCGGTTTTGTGTTTTGCCATAACATTCCTGGTTTACTGAAGGAATTAGGGCTTTCAATCTACAATCCAAATGAATGGCGATTGTTTATTGATAGCTCAAAGCGGAGCTTGAAGTGTGTCCTTCTACACAATGGCAATTAGTTTGGCGCAGTCCATATTGGGCATTCGGTCTGTCTTCGTGAAGAATATGGAGATGTAAAGAGTCATTGAGTTATTGCAATATGACAAACACAATTGGATCATCTGTGTTGACCTTAAAATGGTGTCCTTCCTTCTTGGTCAACAACGTGGATACACAAAGTATCCCTGCTTTCTCTGTATGTGGGATAGCAGAGCTCGAGAGAAGCATTGGGTTCAGACGAATTGGCCTCCGAGATCTGATCTTAAACCTGGAGATCCTAACATTGTACATGAGCCACTTGTTGACAGGAAGAAATATATTCCCACCTCTGCACATAAAACTAGGTCTCATGAAACAATTTGTAAAAACATTGTCAACTGATGGCGACTGTTTGAAGTACATAATCTTGGCATTTCCTGGACTGTCAATTGAAAAAATCAACGCCGGTGTTTTGATGGTCCACAAATTCGACAGCTCATCAAGATGAACATTTCAACGGTACTATGTCAGACCTTGAAAAGATGCTTGGCTATCATTCAAAGACGTCGTCAAAACTTTCTTGGAAAAACACGTGCAAGTAATTACACAGAAATTGTTCAGAAACTATTGGAGAGCTACAAAAGCGCTTGGTTGCAACATGAGTATTAAAGTACATTTTTTGCATAGCCATCTTGCCAACTTTCCGGAAAATCTTGGTGCTGCTAGCGACGAGCAAGGTGAACGATTTCACCAAGATTTGAAGGTTATGGAAGAACGTTACCAGGGTAGATGGGATGTGCATATGATGGCTGACTATTGTTGGAGCATCAAACGCGATAGTCCTCAAGTTGAACACTCCAGACAAAGCTACAAACGTAAATTTTACCTTAACCTGCACACAATTATAGCCTTATCCTTTCTAAAAACATGATAATGTTAAATAAACATTCTATTAATGCCTATTTCTTTCATTTTTCATTGTATGTTAACATTTGCAACTTTTTATAAAATAAGCACTGTTACTGTATGTACAGTAAATTTTTTATATTTTTTAAGAAAACGAAAATCCTACAGTTCAAAAACTTGACGTGATAGAGAAAACTGAGATCAGTTTTGGATTCAGAAAACAAAAATGACTTAATAACAAGTGTCAGACCTAACTCAAAAAAATTTGTTCCCCAGTGTTATCATTATGATGCCACAATGAAAGACTTACGACAATGCCCCCTCAAAGGGGTTCCTGCGGGAGAGGCCGAAGTCCCTGAAGACAAAGTATATAAACTACTATAAGTAGGAGCACGAAAATCTAATTTTTTCATTATTGGAACAGTGACGTAACGCGTTGAGTAAAAGCCCGGTTCCCACCTTCCCGCTTGTACGGCCGCCATACAACAACAAAGACGTCACAATGACGTCACAACAAAGTCTACCGCACCGCCGTACCGCTGTACGGCCGCCGTACAAAGTTAAATTCAAGTCATCTCTCCCGCTCGGCGGTGTCCGCTCGAGCGGAGTTGCCAACTGTGCCCAGTTACCACAAATACCACTCAAGCGGTGATGATGGTGACGTCATTGTTGAGCGGTGTTGTTGTAAGACGGCCGTACAAGCGGGCTGATGGGAACCGGCCTTAAGAGATGTAAACAGTGGGCTTGAGCGCGTATACATATGGTGGGTTTGTGGAATTACTTACAAAACAGGAGTTAAAAAAACATGTTGTTTGTGTCCCTGTGTGGTATTTTCTATTAATTATCAGACGTCTATGTATATATGTAGATTGTATTGCGTGTATCATAACAGTTGTTCTTGTGATTACACAGGGAAGAAGAGTTTTCATTTTCACCTGTGCATACATCTCGTCCTTGCACACTCCAGTCCTCTCACTCTCCCATCCTCTCTCTCTCACATATGCTCCAATATTGAACACTCTATCCTCCCACTGGATCGTCCTCTCATATTCCCAACATCTATTCCATTCTTATATATCTTTCTTCTTATTTCACGCACCCATTCTCTCCAGGTAAACCCAAAACCCTCTCAGGGTGCTGTGCGTCACCCACCTCCACCACTCCACACCTCATTCCGGTATTATTTTACAATAGGACCAGAATTCCCTACACAATGGGCCCCAGACATAACTACGTCACGGTTTGTTTACATCGGTGCATTGTGGGGATAAGGCGGGGTCGCCGCGGGTGGACCTACGAAGGGAAAACTACGGCGATGGAAGAATTTTGAGTTATTTTGCTCGAAATTGATATTCCAGGTGCTATATTACTGTGCTCTGTTCTCGCTGACAACACTATGAGAAGACCTGAGGTAAAGACTGATGTGCAGAGGCTTCTAAACCAAGAAAAACAGAGTCACAACAGAGCCTCGTCAAAAGGTAGCAACTGGTAGGTACGTAATGTGTCCCTACCACTTGCTTACTTCTTAATGAGACTCTGCTGTGACGTGTTTTCCTGGTTTAGAAGCCTATGCACATCAACCATCACCTCAGGTCTTCTCTATGTTGTCAGCGAGCACGGAAATATAGCACCGGGAAATATCAATTTGCGCCCAAAACAACTCGAATTTTTTCATCGTCGTAGTCTTCTCTTTGTAGGTTGTACATATTCATGGTTATGATAGTATTAAAATACCTTATTAATAGAGTTCCTTTGTTGTCTTTCCTCATAATAAGTAGTGGTACATCATGGTTTAAGTGTTACTTGACGAGCCAATGAATCTCTTGAGTCTATACCACATCACCAACCTTTGCTTTGATTTATCTTATTACTCCATCCATTAACAAGTTGCATAACCACCGTGACATTACCCATCCTTGCTCATGGTACCTGGTACTGTCGTCTACCGATATTTTATCCTTATATACAAATCGGGAAAACTCGCCGACGGTAATGGTTAGGTTAGATTTTGCTTCTGATTTATCTTATTACTCCATCCATAAACAAGTTGCATAAACACGGTGACATTACCCATCCTTACCTCATGGTACCTGGTACTGTCGTCTACCAATACTTTTATCCGACACAAATCGGGAAAACTCGCCGACGGTAATGGCTAGGTTAGATTTTGCTTTGATTTATTTTATTACTCCATCCATAAACAAGTTGCATAACCACGGTGACATTACCCATCCTTGCCTCATGGTACCTGATACTCTCGTCTACCGAAATGCTCGTACCTACACAAATCGGGAAAACTCGCCGACGGTAATGGTTAGGTTAGGTTACCGTTAGGTTAGGTAAAGGTCAGTTAAGTTACGTATTCATAATCACAGGTAAAAGCTTATTAGTTATACATACATACTCCCCTCCATACACACTCTTTAACCCTTCAATACATCCCACATTCCCTCCCAGTCTACTCTGTCATATGATTTGGTATTAGTCCAGATGAACACCGAACTCACTTTGGTGGACGAAACTATTTTTTTCTGGTGTGTTTTTATGTGTTTTGAATGAATCTGCTAACCGTTTCTGTCGCAATTTTTTTTTTTTTTTTTTTAAGGTATAGATCAAGGTGAGTTTTTATTAGTTAGGTAAAGGTTAGGTTAGGTATAGGTAAAGGTTAGGTTAGGTTTAGGTTCATTTTTTATTTTTTTGTCATTTTTGCAAAAAAAAATTAAATAAATAAATTGCGACCGAAACGGTTAGCAGATTCATTCAACACATAAAAACACACCAGAAAAACATAAGGCGCATCAGAAAATCGTTGGTTGAGTGAAACTATAAATTGACCGAATCTGCTAATAATTTCTGTCGCAATTTTTTATTTTTTTTAATTTTTTTAGGTAAAGGTTAGTTTTTTTTTAGTTAGGTAAAGGTTAGGTTAGGTATGAGTTAGGTTAGGTATAGGTAAAGGTTAGGTTAGGTTTAGGTTCAATTTTATTTGTCACTAGCCGCAAAGTGGAGGGCGGCCTTTTTGGCTAGCTCCTGCGGAGGGCTATTGGTGGGCCCACCACCTGTGTTTGGTGGGCCTTGGCCCACCATCACAGACTCTCCAGATAGCCCCTTCTAGCTTTCCTGAAATCATGGATGTAGAAATGTATGTATGAACGCCAACCCATTCACATCACCCCCAACCCATTCACTCACCCATTACCCATCACCCCCCACCCATTAGGGCTATTGGTGGGCCTTCGGCCCACCAAACACAGACTCTCCAGATAGCCCCTTCTAACTTTCCTGAAATCATGGATGCAGAAATGTATGTATTCCCCCCACCCATTACCAATCACCCCCCACCCATTCACTCACCCATTACCCATCACCACACACCCATTCACTCACCCATTACCCACCCACCACCTATTCCCTCACCCCTCACCCATCACCCCCCACCCATTCACTCACCCATTACCCATCACCCCACCCATTCACTCACCCATTACCCATCATCCTACATCAAGGTTTCCTCAATTAGAGAGAACTGCAACTCCGAAATGCCAGTGGTCGCTGGCAGTTTTAACTCACAATTTGGTGAAAAGTTGGTCAACTTGAAAGAAAAATATGGGCTTATTCCACTGCACTTAAAACACAAAAGTATAATTTTAAGAACGATTTTCTTCTATATGTATATTGTATAGAAGCCTGAGTCTGTAAAACATGCTTTAACCAAATAACCAAGTAGGTTATAGTTGAGGAGGCGAGGTAAATGTTACTCTATGATATTATATAGTCAATAACGTATTTTAGAAGTTATTTATACCTAGGCAGTCATATTTTCCTGTTATTATTGTGTATCAATCAGATAGAAAGCCTGGAAGTGCAATGAGTCGACGCGTGAAGTGGCAATGTTTTGATTCAATCTCCCCGCCACAATCTCCCCGCCACCACTCCCCGCCGCGGCGTGTCGCCTCCACAATTATAACCTACATTGTCGCAGCAACAAGCCGATTTCGGCATTCTTTATTCTTCGTTTTTCCAAGGCATTGCTTATTGTATTTTGACAAAACGTTTGCCAAAACGCAGCAGTACTGTCTTAGAAAACAGTGTGAACATCACCCAATTTTACATGCCACAATATACATGTTAAAAATATATTAAGCTTTGCTACTCGAGGCGAGTAATTTTCATTAAATTGCTATTATAGAACGTTCCATCGTAATGAATGTCATCCATATAATTAGTAGAACAACAGAAGAACTATATTTTTTTTGGGATTCAATGCGGTGCATCAATGTTTATCGCGAAATTAATTTATGAAAAATATTAGTCGCGGAGCCAAAACACAGTAGACCAACCTTTGAGTTAAAACTGCCAGCGACCACTGGCATTTCTCGAGTTTCAGTTCTCTCTAATTCTCGCAACCCACATTTTTTTTTCACAATTCTCGCTAATAGGCTGCTAAAAAAAAAGAAAAAAAGAAGTTATCGAATCATATCATAAGTGGGCTTAAAACCTTCCCCTGGTCGAGCTGGTTCCAAAACTGTGACATATGATGGGATTCCGCCACGGGGGGCGGCACCTATCGCGGACAGACAGACACACACACACACACACTTTCGCTTATATTATAGATTTTTACAAAAAAAAAAAAAAAAAAAAAATGCGACAGAAACGTTTAGCAGATTCATTCAAAACACAAAAACACACCAGAAAAACCTAAGGCGCATCAGAAAATCGTTGGTTGGGTGAAACTATAAATTATCCGCAGATTCAGTCAAAACACGTAAAAACACCAGAAAAAAATAGTTTCGTCCACCAAAGTGAGTTCGGTGTTCATCTGGACTAATACCAAATCATATGACAGAGTAGACTGGGAGGGAATGTGGGATGTATTGAAGGGTTAAAGAGTGTGTATGGAGTGGCGTATGTATGTGTAACTATAAGCTTTTATCTGTGATTATGAATACCTAACTTAACTGACCTTTACCTAACCTAACGGTAACCTAACCTAACCATTACCGTCGGCGAGTTTTCCCGATTTGTGTAGGTACGAGCATTTCGGTAGACGAGAGTACCAGGTACCATGAGGCAAGGATGGGTAATGTCACCGTGGTTATGCAACTTGTTTATGGATGGAGTAATAAGATAAATTAAAGTAAAATCTAACCTAGCCATTACCGTCGGCGTTTTCCCGATTTGTGTCGGGATAAAAGTATCGGTAGACGACAGTACCAGGTACCATGAGGCAAGGATGGGTAATGTCACCGTGGTTATGCAACTTGTTTATGGATGGAGTAATAAGATAAATCAAAGCAAAATCTAACCTAACCATTACCGTCGGCGAGTTTTCCCGATTTGTGTAGGGATACAAATATCGGTAGACGACAGTACCAGGTACCATGAGGCAAGGATGGGTAATGTCACCGTGGTTATGCAACTTGTTTTTGGATGGATTAATAAGATAAAAAGCAAATCTAACCTAACCATTACCGTGGGCGAGTTTTCCCCGATTTGTGTAGGGATAAAATATCGTAGACGACAGTACCAGGTTTACCAGGGAGGCAAGGTGGGAAATGTCACGGTGGTTATGCAACTTGTTTATGGATGGAGTAATAAGATAAATAAAAGAAAAGGTTGGTGATGTTGGTATAGACTAAGAGTATTCATTGGCTCGTCAAGTAACACTTAAACCATGATGTACCACTACTTATTATAGGAAAGACAAAAAAAAGGAACTCTATTAATAAGGTATTTTATACTATCATAACCATGAATATGTACAACCTACAAGAGAAGACTACGACGAGGGAAAAATTTCGATTTTGTTTTGGCGAAATTGATATTCCAGGTACTATATTTCCGTGCTCGCTGACAACATAGAGAAGACCTGAGGTGATGGTTGATGTGCAAAAGGCTTCTAAACCAAAAAACAGTCACAGCAGCCTCATTAAAAAGAAAGCAAGTGGTAGGGGCACATTACGTACCTACCAGTTGCTTACCTTTTGACGAGGCTCTGTTTGTGACTCTTTTTTCTTGGTTTAGAAGCCTCTGCACATCAGCCATTCCCTCAGATTTTTCTCTATAGTGTTGTAAAGCGAGAACAGAGCAACAGTAATATAGACCTGGAATATCAATTTCGCGCAAAATAACTCGAAATTCTTCCATCGCCGTAGTTTTCCCTTCGTAGGTCCACCCGCGGCGACCCCGCCTTTTCTCCACAATGCCCGATGTAAACAAACCGTGACGTAGTTATGGGTAGGGTCCATTAGGAGTGTGGTTTCTGTTTACCTTATTGGATTCTAGGGAACATTCTTTCTATGAGCTTCACACACACACACACTACACACACACACACACACACAGTCACACAAAAACACACATTCACACAATACACAAACTCGTTGTTTCCGGGAAAAAAACCCGTAAAATTGTTTGGAAACATTTTGCGAGCAATGTTTCCAAATAAAGTTTCTTGGTGTGGACAGGCCTGTAGGCTATTCAGAAGCTGCATTATTATTATCTTAGGCTGTTTAGAGACTGCCATATTTTTTTGAGCTATGCGGCTGTAGTTTTTCCTTGGCTGTTCAGATGTTGCCTTTTTCTTTGTTAATTCATGGGCTGTGGGTCTTTTTCTTAGACTATTCAGGGGCTGTTGTTTTTTTCCTTGACTATTCAAAGGCTGTCTATTTTTTAGGCTATTCAGAGGTTGCCTTTTATCTTAGACTGTTCTGAGCAGGTCTAAAATAAATTTCAAAATTTTAATTGTGACTGTGCGAACGTTGATTAAAAAGACTGTCAGTAGTGATATATCAGTACAGCGCGAGGCGTCAATTAGAGAGAACTGCAACTCCGAAATGCCAGTGGTCGCTGGCAATTTTAACTCACAATTTGGTGAAAAGTTGGTCAACTTGAAAGAAAAATATGGGCTTATTCCACTGCACTTAAAACACAAAAGTATAATTTTAAGAACGATTTTCTTCTATATGTATATTGTATAGAAGCCTGAGTCTGTAAAACATGCATTTAACCAAATAACCAAGTAGGTTATAGTTGAGGAGGCGAGGTAAATGTTACTCTATGATATTATATAGTCAATAACGTATGTTTAGAAGTTATCTATACCTAGGCAGTCATATTTTCCTGTTATTATTGTGTATCAATCAGATAGAAAGCCTGGAAGTGCAATGAGTCGACGCGTGAAGTAGCAATGTTTTGATTCAATCGCCCCGCCACAATCTCCCGCCCACCACTCCCCGCCGCAGCGTGTCGCCTCCACAATTATAACCTACATTGTCGCAGCAACAAGCCGATTTCGGCATTCTTTATTCTTCGTTTTTCCAAGGCATTGCTTATTGTATTTTGACAGCGTTTTGCCAGACGCAGCAGTACTGTCTTAGAAAACAGTGTGAACATCACCCAAATTTTACATGCCACAATATACATGTAAAAAATATATTAAGCTTTGCTACTCGAAGCGAGTAATTTGCATTAAATTGCTATTATAGAACGTTCCATCGTAATGAATGTCATCCATATAATTAGTAGAACAACAGAAGAACTATATTTTTTGGTATTCAGATGCGGTGCATCAATGTTTATCGCGAAATTAATTTATGAAAAATATTAGTCGCGGAGCCAAAACACAGTAGACCAACCTTTGAGTTAAAACTGCCAGCGACCACTGGCATTTCTCGAGTTTCAGTTCTCTCTAATTGGTTAGCACTGTGGCAGACTGAGAACACTCTTGAACATATAATTGAGTCACTTCACTCTTCACCGACATTATGGGATCGAACGGCTCTAGATTACAAAAATAAACTGAAGAAGGTGAATGCTTGGAAGGAAATTGATGATAAACTTTCTATGTACATAAACGTAGGTGAACGAATGTTAGATCCAAGCCCTTAAAGTCAGTTCAGAAGGGAGCAATGAGACTAAACCATTGTAAAGAAGTTGAGCTTCCCCGAAGACGTGTGCAGCTCTTGTTATACTCGTCTAATGATCTAGGATGTCACAATAACCCTTACGCACGTTACTGAGGAATTA